>JARJPP010000144.1:0-219658 GCA_030782485.1 Beauveria brongniartii
GTGGGAAGGTGGGCGAGCGTACTGCTGGACCTGGAGGAACGGGTCCTCCTCGTTAGTGGAGGACATCATCCTGTCGGTTGCTATATAAGGTGACGCATGGATGGGAGGGGGTAGTGTTTTGGGGGAGGGCGAATGTTGATGTTGATGGAGATGCTGGCGCTTGGAGCCTGGAGGTTGGTTGAGCTGTCGCAAGCTGGCCTGGCGTTGCGAATGACGTTGCCTGAACCCCAATCGGAGTTGCGCTAGTGGACAAGGTACGTACCAAGCGCCCATGTGCGTTTCGGAACGTGAATAAGATCTCAGTGCACAACCGACATGTGCGAATGAAAATTTACTCTTGTTTAAATTCGTTTTACTAGAAAATTTGCTACATTAGATTCTCATATCTCATTTTGCCCTTCTGCCTAGTGCGTCGATGATCTAGTTGCACCACCCCACACAGGTGGCTGAAAAATCTTGAGATTCCAACTTAAGACCAACGACGTCAAAATACTTACGCAACTACACGAGGACGAGCCGCGCTTCACCTCAATTGATGTCACAGTAAACGGGCTTACTGAAACAGTTGGACATTACGTCCCAGGCTGCCACAACCAACACTACAGCCAGCGGCTTCCCCTGCCGGGTAGGATGCCTCCCTCGAAGCCGCTGCCATGCAGCGATGAGTTTGCGACACCAGAGGAGTACGTGGAGGAACTTTTGGCTTTTGCATCTACAAGCGACACGTGGCAAATACTGTGCGGTGCCGTGCACGTCGTCGACTTTTTCATCACAGAGCCGGGCCTTTTCTACGCGGCCCTGCCGGCCGAATGGCACGCATTTTTGCTCTCGCAGGATGTGATGCGCCTGCTCGACTTTTTCGTGCGCGACGACCCAGACACGGCCACGTTTGGCGACGGGCAGACGCCGCCGGCGAGTCTGACCAAGTACATCAAAACGATTCGGCGGCTGGCGCTGCGGCGGGACGTCAAGACGCCGGCCGCGGATCTGCCGCCGCTGACGCGCACCGTGTCGGTGGGCATGAACCCGAAAAAGGTGCACGAGGTGCGGCGCTTCGCCGACTACGTGACGCGGCTGTCATCGGACATGGCGGCGGGCACCGACGACGACGACGACGAGGTGACGCACTTTGTCGACTTTGGCAGCGGCCAAAACTACTTGGGGCGGGCGCTGGCCAGCGAGCCGTACAACCGGCGGGTGGTGGCCGTCGAGGGCCGGCAGAAGAATGTCGATGCGGCCAAGAGCTTCGACACGCAGTCCGGGCTGGCGGTCAAGCCCAAGATTCTGCGCAACAAAAAGGTGTGGAACAAGATCCTCGAGGTGGCGGGCCCCAACAAGAGCGATCCCGAGGCCTTGGCCGCCGCGATCAAGGAGGTGGTGGGCGACGACGACGACGGCGACAACTTTCGCAAGATTGGCAGCGACGAGCTGTCCTACACGGCAGAAGAGGGCAAAGGGCTGCTGCAGTACGTTTCAGGGAGGCTGGACAATGGCGATTTATCTGAGGTGATTGCCAAGATTGACCGCGCGTCGGGGAGCGGCGCCGACGCGGAGGAGGAAAAGAAGCGCCTCAAGCTCATGGCCGTTTCCATCCACTCATGCGGCAACCTATCGCACTACGGCATCCGCTCGCTGGTGCTGAACCCCGACATCCACGCCGTCGCCATTGTCGGGTGCTGCTACAACCTCGTCACCGAGAAGCTCGGCCCGCCGACCTACAAGCACGGCTACTACCTCCGGCCAACGCTGCAGGCCGTCAACGGGCGCGTCATCAAAGAGTCGGACCGGCGCGACCCGCAGGGCTTCCCCATGAGCGAGCGGCTGTCGACGTATCGCGGGCACGGAATCCGCGCCAACATCACCGCGCGCATGATGGCGTGCCAGGCGCCTCAAAACTGGACCGCCGCGGAGAGCGAGCTCTTTTTCACGCGGCACTTTTACCGGGCCGTTTTGCAAAAGATTTTTCTCGACCGCGGCGCCGTGCACGAGGTCTTGTTTACTCCCGACGACGACGACGACGACGACGACGACGACAAGGATGATAATGTCGATCCGGCGTCGCTAGGTCCGTTTCAAAAGAGCACGTCGCCGCTCGCGATTGGCACGCTGCCGAAGCGAAGCTACGGCGGTGGGCTCGCGCAGTACATTCGCGCGGCGGTGAAGAAGCTCACGACGAGCAGCGATTATAAAAAGTACGCCGAGGTGATGCGGGAGACAATGGCGGACATGAGCGAGGCGGAGATGGAGGCGTACATGGCGCGGTTCGCGCCGCGCAAGAAGGAGCTGTGCATTGTTTGGAGTTTGATGGCGTACAGCGCGACGCTGGTCGAGGCGCTGATGGTGACGGACCGCTGGGTGTGGCTCAAGGAGCAGGACGAGGTGGGCGAGGCGTGGGTCGAGACGGTGTTTGACTTTGGGCAGAGCCCGCGTAACATGGTGGTTGTGGGCATCAAGAAGGGGAGTGGTGGTGGTGGTGGTGATGGTGCGAGGGAGGCGGATGGAAAAGAAGATGGAGTGTGAACAGTGTTTGAGCGGTCTGACATCGTGAAGCATTGTAGCGTGGATATATATGGCTGGCATCATGAATATCATGCTGACATACAATTACGTGTTGGTTGGCAATCGTCGTTTTCTACAAAGCGAGAAAGGTTGAATAGGACTGACTGATCTCAAGGGCAGCCAAAATTGCTCAATTTTCATCTGTTGATCGATTGATGCAATGCTACACGAGTCTAGCACGGAGCGAGGATACAACCAACGACTACAACTAAACAGTGCGACTATTTACACGAGTCTTGATCCTTCTTGAACCTATGCTACAGATCAGTGACGTATTTGTGAAATGCGCCTATATTGTATCGGTATTCCATGTACTCTGAAGTCACGTTCTACCCTCGGTTGACCACTCTGACGGCACACAAAGTCGGCGGGGGATCCCGCCACGGAGCAGCAACTCGTGTAAATGACGAAACAAGGGCCAGAGAGCCCAATGCCATACGAAAAAGGTAAACGAAGAAAAGGGTTGGGCGTGCGTTGCCAGAAGAGGAAACCAGGGTAGAGGCCCAACTGGCTGATGACTCGTCACAAAAGAGGCGGAGAGAAAGCCGAGTCCAACCAAACCGGGATACGAGACGAGGCGCGAAACTGGAAGAGTAACTCGGCGCGGCTTGTGTGGTTCGGAGCCGTTGAGAATTGATGATGAGACAAGTTCAACGGTCGACATGATGTTTCTTTCTTCATGTCTTTTCTTTTTGCTTTTTCTAGTGGTTGGGTTTAGATGAGACTCAGATTGGGTAGCGGGAGACCGGGACGGGACGAGGCGGGCGCAAAGGACATTCTTCATAGGGGGGGGGGGGGCATGAAGCCAGAGCAAGCATTTTTTTCAGGGTCCAATGCGAGGGACTGAGCGAATAGGAAGCTAGTTAGTTTGTTGATAAGTGAGCGGCCTCTGCAGGTATCAAGGGCTAGCTGAGGACTTGGTTCCGCGGTGTGTCCAATGACTTGTCGAACTTGTGTCGTGGCATGGTTGCCTGGATGGATTTGTTATCTACAGATGAATTACCCCACAATCTTGAAAAGAGCAAGGGGGGCCGTCCGATGCGTCGTCTTTTTGCTGGCATCTTCAAGGGTTCCGACCCCGAGTTGTGCAACGCTGCCCGAGCAAGTTTGCCTCGTCTCGATTGGTGGCATGTATTGCTGCCCATCCTCGGCGGCGGCGGCGGCGGCGGCAGAAGAGTGCGTCAAGGTCTTTTTTTTTTCTCTCTCTTGTGTACGCGTCCTACATGCGAAAGCGAGGTATCATCGATTGCGTAGTAGCCTTTGAGTTGGTAGCATCGTGAGTTTGAGTGCATGGTCGGCTGCAGTAGTGTGAGGGCTGACAGAGGCGAGGGAAGCACAACATGACATGTACGTCCGGCAAGTGATGGACAGGCGATGAGGCTGTCGATCAATGGGAAAA
The DNA here is from genome assembly GCA_030782485.1 of Beauveria brongniartii. Classification (NCBI taxonomy): domain Eukaryota; kingdom Fungi; phylum Ascomycota; class Sordariomycetes; order Hypocreales; family Cordycipitaceae; genus Beauveria; species Beauveria brongniartii. Next base: position 3,959 of record JARJPP010000144.1, read on the forward strand.
AAAGTTGATATCGGCGTCGGGTGAAATCTTTTTTTTTTTCTTTTTTTTCCATCATGCAAGACGCCGTAATTGGAAAGACGTCATTTTGCTGGTGGGCAGACGCCACATCACAGACCGGGGGCGATGCGACAATGCAGGATACCGGATGCAGGATGCAGGATGCAGGATGCAGATTGGGGAAAGCATTTCGCGTAGTTATTAGGTGTGCGTCTAGATTCATGCAAGAGATGAGAGGAAAAATAAAATCGATTGAAAGGGGCTGTTGAAAGAAGGCATGATAAAAACTGGCCAGCGCCCACTTTTGTTTTTTTCTTGTCCCTCTTGGCTATTTCTTATCGCATCCCATCTGAATATCAACCATATCAACCTAACTACAGACTAACATAATTATTTGATAACCAACTTACAGCATCATCTCTTTACCCACTTCGCCTACCGACTATCAGCAACAGCCACGAACGGACCCCTCTTCTTCGCCCGACTTGTCGACCCTCTTTCTCTCTCCCTCTCTCTTTCTCTCGCCTGTTCTCCATCTCCATCTTCTTGTCCTTGGCGACATTGTCACACAGAGCAACCTTGGTCAACAGTCTTGTGCCACGACATCTGCACCATTCTCTCAATTCGCACACGCCCTGCCAAAGGGCAAAAACAAAATACAAACAAAACGAGACCACGACCGATCGATTTCCCTGTCCTTTTCATCTGCCGTCATACCCACACGTGCCACGCAGCAGAGTGACAGCCGACTCACCTCCCAAGGATAGTTTGACTCGTACTGGCAGCACCACTTTTTTTTCTGTCTGTGGTTGTTAGGTAGTTCACGATAAGGATTTGATAGCCTCGGGCACCACCCATTCTTATTATTACTCATTCTCTCGGCAATTCGGTTTCTTGAATCCTCCTCTTCGACTTGCGAAAAAGACACACTTGACAGACAAGGTGAAAATTTATTCTGGCATCCATCAGTTGCCAGCAGCCGCAATGAATGCTCAAGTTTCTATTCTGGTACGCCCTTGTCACTTTTCTCTCACCCCCCCCCCCCCCCCCCCTGCAAATGCTCCCCACCACATCTTGAACCCTTTTCGGCTTGCTCCGACAACGGCGCCGATGCCCAAAACACCACCAAAACACCACAACCATCATCACCAACTTTTGCAAGCCACCATCACAACTCAATCGCCTTGATTGATCTAGTTTCCTCAATGTCACTGCTATCAACACCTTCAAAACTATTCTCACATTCTTGTCCTAAACTAACTCCTCCCAGAAAGGCTCCTACAACCTCATCTGCTTCCCCCACCAACTCTACTCCTTCCTCGTCCAGCCCATCATCCGCACCCTCATTCCCCAGACCCAGGACCTCAACATCTCCTCCCACGCTCCCGAGCACGAGCTCGACGGCCTGACCCCCGACCAGCAACACCGCTTCCTCAACATCTCCATCACCCCAATCGAGTGCTCCCTCGTCGTCCACGCCTCCTGGGCCCAGAATGTCTTTCGTCCCATCATCGACCGCCTGCCGCCGGACCTCGCCGCCCAGGTCCACGTCTCTTCCGACACGTACATGATTCTCTGCGTCATCGCCGCCAGCCTCGACCCGGCCGGTCGCGTCATGGAGCTCTCCTCGCCCCTCGCCCTCGCCGGCATCCCCATCTTCTTCCTCACCACCTACTACTCGGACTTCATCCTCGCGCCCACCCACGAGCGGCCGCGTGTCATTGACGCCCTCTCCTCTCGCGGCTTTGACTGCCTCGAGGACAACCGCTTCTTTCATCAGGACGCCTCGTACAAGCACCACGACTCCTCCTCCCACGGCTCCTCCCCCCACGTCCGCTTCTCCGCCACCCCCGATACCCCGCCCGCCATCATCGCCGAGCTCCAGCGCAAAACCTTTGAGCTCCTCAAGAAGCGCAACGTCGCCCCCTTTGTCGACACCGCCCTCGAGCTGCTCCTCGCCGGCGGCCGCGACGTCTCCCAGCTGCCCGGCGCCTACGCCTGCTACCCCTCGCCTAACAGGCGCAAGAGCTCGCTGCCCGAGGCCCGCCGCGCCGCCACCTGGGGCGACGGCGTCGACCCCCGCCTCTTCAACTGCATCGTGTCCGCGCTCGTCTCCCAGCCCAAGTTTCTGTCCGTCACGCTGGCCGAGGAGGATCCGCCCTCGGTGCTCATGGACAAGAACCTGTTGTCGCTGTTTGGCGACTCGGTCGTCGGCGACTTCAACACGACGCTGATTCCCATCTTTTTGAACCTGGAAAGCCTGCCGTCCGAGGTGACGGGCGTGGTGTCGGGCGTTGCGGGGAAGCTGGTCCAGGAGATGAAGGTCCGGAATATGCTGGAAATGTCGTACTTGTCGACGGCGCGAGCGAGTGCCGTCGTGCTGCCGCAGGAACAGGCCGAGCGCGCGCTGTCGATTTTAGATAAATGCATGGAAATGGCCGAGCTTCTGCCATGAATTGTTTGCTTCTTTCCTTTTTCTTTCTTCATTCCTCTTGAATTCTGTAATCTGGCGTTGAAAATGGACTTGTGTGAGCGAGCATGTACGATACCACATATATTTTATTCTCTTCATTTGGTGTTTTGAAATCCAATCCAATACAGTCTACTTTTACATACACTCCTCACTTCCTCCTCCCCTTGCCTCCGCCGCCCTCGGTCACCATGCCCGCCCTCACGAACCCATCCCTCGCCACCGCATTGATAACCGCGAACCGCCTCGGCCCCAGCTTCACCCCGCCATACCACCGCGTCACCACCACCATGGCATCCCACAGCTCCATCAGCCGCATCAGGTGCAGCAGCCTGCCCCCCGCCGCATCTTCCCCATCATCATCGCAGTCCTGAAAGCTCGCCGCCCCGGGGCCCCGGATGCGCCATGCCGTAATGTTGTGCGTCGCGCTGCGGATGCGCTTGTCGCTCGCGAGCAGCTGCGCGACGTAGGAGCGAGCCTGCAAAGGACATGTCACGCGTGCCACGTGCGCGACAAACGTAGACTTGGTGTCGACGATTTGCTCCGAGAGCGTCCACATTGGCGGCGGCGGAAGCGTGGCGAGGCCGACGGCCTGTAATAAGCTGACCTCGCTCTCCGGCTGCGTGGTGGTGAATGATGCACCCCCCAACTCTTCCTTGCCTTGACCATCATATTGTTGTTGTTGTTCGACAGCGGCAGGAGATGCGGCTGCTGCTGCTGCTGCTGCTGTTGCGCGCTCTTCATCTAGACGCCGCGAAAACTCTTCCACCGCATCAAAGAGACACACGGCGCCGGGCTGGTACACGGCAGCGAGCGCGGCGCGAAACAGACGCAGGTCGCGCTCGCCGGCGCCCCGCACACCGCCGGAGCTGTGCTGCACGCCGACGACGCGGGGCGGGCCGCCGGTCTCGGGATAGCCAGAGGGGAAGCTAAGCTGCAGCGATGAGGCCGAGTCGCCGGGCAGCTGCAAGATGTAGCCGGAGGCGGCGGCGGCGGCGGCGGGCCGCGTGGCCACGGAGGAGGAGGCGGGCACGACGAGGCTGGCGTCGCCGTAGATGGAGTTGATGGCCTCGACCTCGTCGCGGAGCTCGTCCGACATGCTGCTGAGGCGCCAAGGGACTTTATTTGTGCATGTGGATTTGGGGGTTTTCATACGCAAGTTCTATTTAGCTAGGTGTGAAGAAGGGGATCAAAACTTGGTGGTGAGGTTTTTGTGGATCGGGCGTGTAATGACATAGAGGCCGATGGTTGCCTTGGATCTGTAGACGACGCTGCATTCTTCATTGTTACAAGGACAAATCATGTTATGGAGAAAAGTTTTCTGCGATTGAATCTCAAAAAGCGAAAATCCGATCGAGAGTAGTTGTTTCTTTTAGTGCGCCGTGACGGCGCTGACCATCTGCCATGTCGTCTTGTCATCGGAACCTCTACCCGGCTTTCGGCATAGCCCATTCGGGTACGACTACGTTACGTACTGTAGTTTTCTACACTACGAAATGTTCTCGACATCAACAGCCATGACGCCAGATATTGCTCGCAAAAATAGAACATGTAAAAAAAAGTCGGGTTGTCGGCACCAAAAGGGCCATGCCAAGTCGGGAGATGACCAACAAGAACAGGTCTGGAATCTCAGTAGTGGACACTAAAAGTCCTACTAGTGGGCTATCTTTGTCTCCATCACATATACGGTATATTTTCCCCTCGAATTCATTTATATACTCTTTTTTGCAACGACTTATTGTACGACCCCACGAAGTTCGATTTCAGTCCAGTGTTGGGAGTCGGAACTAGACCTTGCATCTCCGCAGGTAGTCGACACCGTCCTGTCGACTACCACGGGCGTCTATCTCAAAACAAAGTGAGTGAGAGAAAGGAAGGGAAGAGTAATGGCAGAAGATATCGAACACGACACTCTGGAGATTTTGGAAACATGTCCTGCCGAGAAGAGCAAGGCGCGGCTTTGCCGTAAAAGCCGGTTGACCTGCCCGATTGGTGCTAGCAACGCTATGAGCACCTGGGCAGAGAAAAGTGTCGCTATCTCCGAATGACTAGCACTGTGGGGGGAAAAAAAAAATCTAGCTATAAGAATTTGCCTCGTTGAAACTCAATTGTCAATAAATATGGACTTGTGTATTTCTGAGTTGTTGTTATAAAGCGGTTAAATTAACGCAGGCTGTTGGTGGCGACGGCCAACACCCGGTCCGGCATTAGTGGGAAACTCTAAAACAAGAAGGCCTTTACTCAGTAGTTAACCTGCCATGAACTCCTGCAGAAAGAGAGAGAGAGGGTACCTCCGTAGAATATCTCCATTGACTAATCTATCGTCCGTGTTCTCGTGTATTACCCACATCGCAAGTTTACCCCAACTTGACCAACTCGTTATCATCCCTCCCCACCAACTTGAACCCCAGTATTCTTCACCCTGTTGACGCCTTGTATCATGACTAAAGTTTGTTGATTACTTTCTTTGGTAATCAAGCCCACCTGGCGCGACACCGTGGTAGGAAGGTGGACCTCGGTGATCGTCGCCGCCGATTTGCTGGGCCATGAGTCAGCTTGGACGAGGAACCGGAACTCGCTCCTCACTCTCCATTCAACCTTGCTGTCTCACTGTAACAAAGGCAAACAGAGAATGCCGTCGGGTGAAGTCGTCTGATAACCGATACGTAAAAGATTAGAATTGTAGTCAACCATGTGTCAGCACTCTTTAAGTCACATCGAGCCATCTTCCCGAGAGTTCCTCTCGTGTATATAAGTCCATCCCAAACCCGTTTTGTCCCAACCTCTGTCCTCGGCCTTATACCAAGTTCTTATCCAATTCTAAGCTTCCTTTCCCACTCCCTTACCCCGTAGTCACCATGAAGACCGTGGCCGCCGTCGCCCTCCTCTCCGCCGCCGCCGCCGTGCAGGCCGCCTTCACCGAGACCCTCAACGGCGTCACCTACACCGTCACGCACCTTGCCGCCGACGGCTCCGAGCTGCCCGTCGAGTTTGGCCCTGCCATTGACGCCACCTCGCGCGGCGCCCAGCGCGAGCAGCGTCGTCGCGCTCGCGCTGCTGACCACGAGAAGCGCACCCAGACCTTTAGCAACTGGTGCGGTGCCGCCAACCTGGAACCTCCCGGCAACGACGGCTCCTGGAGCCGCGTCTCGGGCGCCTGGACCGTTCCCGAGATTTCGCTTCGCGCCAACCAGAGCGATGACGACCAGCCGTCGCTCGTGTAATGGATCGGCATCGACGGCGACGGCTGCCAGTCGGGCGGTCTGATTCAAGGCGGTTCCGGCTCTCAGGTATGCAATCCCCTTCCAAGCAAAGAAAAAGACAAAGGCCCAACGCTGACACATGCACACCGCAGATTGACTCCAACGGACAACAGGAAAACTATGCCTGGTTCGAGTTTGTCCCCGCCCCTCTCCGCACCTTTACCATGAACGTCGGCGCCGGCGACCAAATGTCTGGCCTCGTGACGGCCGACTCGCCGCGCTCCGGCAACGTCACCATCAACAACGTCAGCACCGGCCAGTCGATACATTTTTACTTTTCCGACGGCGGCGCCGACCTCTGCGGCTCGTCGGCCGAGTGGATCCTCGAGGACCTGACCTCGCTGCCCTCGCGCAACCTCGAGCCCTTTGCCGACTTCCCCGACACCCACTTCACCGACTGCCAGGCGTCCACATCCGATGGGCAGGCGGCCGGCCCGGGCACCAACAATGTCAACCTTGCGCAAAACGGCCGTACGATCTGCACCGGTCAAATCGCGGGTAATAGCGTCTTCGTCCATAGCACGTCTCACTGAAGAATTGGTGAGCAGCATGGCGGTGGCTCCTCGAGCGGATCGTGGGCGGTTCGATTTGTTGCTAGGTACATTAATTCGTGTCATTAGTTGTACTTGAAAGGCAACGTATATATACATACAGTAATCCGTAAATACTTGAAAATTATACCGATTTGGATACATTACCAAGGTCCTTACATGGGTGCGTATTGGTCTTTCCCATCAAGTAACAGAAGTAATAGCATCATCTGCACCGCATAAAGTAAATCTCTTCAAATAGCCACCTGAGACAAGTCAAAGCCCAGCAATCCTCATGTTTCGGTTGTTCACCGCCATGTGACTTGTGGCTCGTGGCAACGCGTATCAAGACCCACGAGGCAGCCCAAAACCAACACTCAACCCACTCAACTGTTGCCAAACTTTCTCCTCTCTCAGACATGTATAGGCCATCACTGTAAATGTAAACGTTTATTGACTACAGCGCAAAGCACGCCAAAAAATACTGGTCGGTCGCAGATACCGACAAGACAAATTCTAAGGACTATAGGTCTACAACTCTTACTCATCCATAACCGACGCAAACTTGTCCGTCATCGTCTGGTGAATGGCTTCGTACTGTCAAGTTGTTAGCATTACGCCCCCGAAATGATGCAGAGACAGAGAGCTCACCTTCTTGCTAATAGCCTCCTGTCCCTCGCTGGGCTGCTCAAACTTGAGCTGACGCAACTGTGTCTGGAGATCGCTCGTTGCCTCGCGCACCTTGGCCCAGCTCTGGCCTTGAGCAATAACCTTTTGAGCCTCATCGTGGAACCCAACCATGAGCTTCATCATCCACTCCGTTTTCCAGATGGGGCAGAACTGATCATAATCCGAGTATCCGTTTTGCTGCAAAAAGTCTTCCTTGACGAGGCCAGCAATGTCCAGCGTAATCTTGTCAGGGTCAGACAAAGCGCTCTTTCCGACGAGCTGCACGACTTGCTCCAACTCGTCAGAATCGGTCAGGAGCTGCTTGATGCGGTCACGCAGTTTGGGGAACTCGGGGTAGTCTTTTTCGTAGAACTTGTCTAGGATACCGGTATACTTGCTGTATGAGAGACTGGTGTTAATGGACGGAAAGTGCTTACGCTGGGCAAGCTTCTTGTCCAGACCCCAAAAGACCTGAACAATACCCAGCGTTGAAGTGCAGACAGGGTCAGAGAAATCACCACCGGCGGGCGACACGGCACCGACAATGCTGACACTGCCCTTGCGGTCAGGAGAGCCGAGAGCTTGGACGCGACCAGCACGCTCATAGAAAGAAGCAAGCTTGGCACCAAGATAGGCAGGGAAACCCTGATCAGCAGGCATTTCTCCGAGACGACCAGACAATTCACGCAGGGCCTCAGCCCATCGGGATGTAGAGTCGGCCATCATCGCAACGTCGAGACCCTGGTCGCGGAAGTATTCGGCAACAGTAATTCCAGTGTAGATTGAAGCTTCGCGAGCAGCGACAGGCATGTTGGATGTGTTGGCAATGAGGGTTGTGCGCTTCATAATGGGCTCTTTGCGGCCGTCGACGTCGATGGTGAGCTCGGGAAAATCCTTTAGAACTTCAGCCATTTCATTGCCTCGTTCACCACTGCATTTGTTAGCATATCGAATTGTATGAATCCAGAGAAAACGTACCATCCAACGTAGACAATGACATCAGAGTTGGAAAACTTGGAGACGGACTGAGAAATGACAGTCTTGCCGCAACCGAAAGCACCGGGAATAGCAATGGTACCACCCTGAACACCGGGGAAGAGAGCGTCCAGGACACGTTGACCGACGATGAAAGGCTCTTCGGCGACGAGCTTCTCGGTAGAGGGTCTAGGGACACGGACCGGCCACGAGTGCATCATGGGGTATTCAGTCTTCTTGCCGTCGAATTCGACCTCGAGAATGTTTTCGGCGACAGTGTACTTGCCCTTGGAGGCAATTTTGGTAATGGTACCGCGCGCGCGAGGAGGGAGGAGAACCTTGTGAACGGAAATGAAGGAGTTTTCAAAAACGGTACCCCAGACGTCACCTCCTGTAATGTGGTCGCCAACCTTCTTTGTGGGGGTGAACTCCCACTGCTTCTTACGATCGAGGGCGGGAACGGAGATACCGCGAGGAATGTAGATGCCCTTGGAGGCCTCGGCGATGCCAGCCAGAGGACGCTGGATACCATCGTAGATGCCGTTTAGCAGACCGGGACCGAGCTCGACGGAAAGAGGCTTGCCGGTGCGGAAGACGGGGTCACCGACAGTGACACCGGCTACGCTTGTTAGTCCGCGATTGACGGCATTTTTGAACCAGGTATCATACCGGTTTCCTCGTATACTTGAATGGTTGCCTGGTCGGCGTTGATTCGAATGACTTCACCCGCGAGGTTATCGTGGCCAACATTGACCTGCGGCCGTTAGTGGGGTAGCTCAGGTAACGGTCAGAGCTGTGTGGGCTCACCAATTCGTACATGGCAACACCGAGCATGTCTTCGGCGACAATGACGGGTCTGTTAGGATGAGTTAGTGATTGTTGGAATGGGCGCAGCGGGCGCTTTCGAGAGGTATGACGAACCCAGAGATGGAGTAAATCTTGCCTAGTCAATGGTTAGTTCTGAGAGCGTTTGACGAGCGGCGGCGCGAAAGAGCGACGTACCGTGAGACTCGGCTTTCTTGCCGTCATTTTTCGCTTTCTAGAATCGCAGACTGATTAGTTTCCGAGTCGCAGTGGGGCGAGAAGCTCAATGTCGTGACAGCATGTTGGACAAGTGGCTCGCTCCGAGGCTGGGGAGGAGGTCGTACCGGAGCCATCGTGGATGATGCCGGAATGTGGGCGGCGTCAGGCTCGTTTGCGGAGGAGTCGGGGGAGGCAGCGGATGAGGGAGGAGGAGAGACCCTTGATGATGGGGCGGGCGGCGTTGAACGAGGATGTGGTGATGCTGGTGGAGAGTTTGGCAGAGGAACGTCGAGAGCTGCAGCAAAGGCGGCCAGCCTGGGGTGCTGAGGTGGGGCCGATGATGCAGCGGTCGTAGCGGGTGAAGCTGCCGTGCTCGAGGTAGTTTTGCTGCCAAAATCGCCTGGAGTGGCCGTCTTTTGGCTGGTTTCTGGGGCCAGTGGTGGGCCGCCTAAAAAGAAGCCTGCAATGGACAATGGAGAATGCAATGGCGTACGAAAAGGGCTCGACAACGGCGACGGCAACGATTCCTTGGGCTTGTTTTCGGCTTCGTTTTTCGCCCGTACCAGATCCAGGAGTGACGAGCGACTCCTGAGCCGCGGCCTGAGTCCAACTTGCATATAAGATGAGCGGGCTGGAGCTTGATGCTAAGGTTGCAAGGCCACAAGGTCGCTCGCTACCTTAGATAAGTCCGCGTCTCCGTACCTTGGTAGGCAAATGGCTCGTCGAAGCAGCTACCAAAAAGAGCAAATCATTCGTAGCTCGTCCGCGTCGATTGTGCAGTACTTGCTTATACAAAATCACCATCCAGGCCACGATGACATGTAATGGAGGAAGTGACGCCACTTCATCGATAATTGTCGGAGAGAAGACAGCTCAAGCTAGGGCCATTCCTCTGAGGTGGGCCAAAGCCACTGCTACGGTGTACAGCTGGGCAATGCAGGTCGCATATGCACCTGACAGAGTCGATACACTGCAATTTCGGGTAGCAATTGATGAAGGTGCCGCTGAGCTGCAAGGCAGGCCATCAGCACAATGAAGTCATGTTTTCCTTTTGGGGGCCGAGTGTGGCCACGGGAACGCACCAAGCTGGCTGCGGAGTGGCAAGGAAGGGCCAGGCTACGTGGTCACCAGCGAGGATGTATAGATAACCTGCTGGGTGAAATTCCTGAATTTGTTCGCATCACGTCAAGCACGGGTAGGAAATACGATGTTGGATAGCTCATATAATGCGCGTGGACATTTGGCGCGTGCTCCGCAACAGAACCACGAGATGTACGGCTGCAGAAAACGGGAAAAGAAAAATCGACCCAGTTCGACCGGATATCAAAGAGACGGTGCGTGAATGGTCTTGAAGTTGTAAATTCAACTACGGATATAGTCAACCACAACATCAGCTTGTTACGCGGCGCCGGCTTGCGATGCTCAAATTTTTCAAGCCGGAGCACGCGACAATCCAGCCAAGCATCAAGCCGTTGCTGCGCTTGACAGCCCATTCATCTCCTTCGTATTGTTTCTAGTCTATCATCGTTCGCCATCATTTGTCCTTCTTCACGTCGTTCCGCCAGGGATCGGCCGCAATGAAAGATAGAAAAGACTTTGTCTGCGTGACAAACAGTAGGGTTGCAAAAATTCCTTTCCCGGATAAATCCAGAAAAGAGTGGTCTGTTATAGTTTTCAACTAGCAAAATTCCTCTCTCAGCTTATCGCTTCACGGAGAAGGAAAACGCCCGTGCACTGGGATGGAGAAGAAAGGAAGAAAAAGACTAAAACCGGGCGACGGCGACGCGAGACTTTATAGTGCTCAGTACAAACGGCGACCCGGCTGCCTGAGGCGACAAGCACGGGCCAAGCGCGAAATTGCGAGTCGTCCCAATTAGGCATGGTGCCACTTTACACTTGCGGTAATAGCTGCAGGTGCCTGGACAGCTGTGAGCTAGCTCGGTGCTGCCTAGCGCCTACTTGTCCGCAGAGGCTGTAACAGTTTTTGTGTGTCTGCACAATGAATCTACTCTGTTGGATAGACATAAGTATTGGCAATTATTTTTTGGTAAAGGTAAATTTTTCGATCTCTGTCTAGGCCTCTATGAACAGGCCAAATCTTGGCAATATTATCCACTGACGCGTACCAAGTCACCACCTTTCATTGACCCGTTTGCAAGTCACCGCCGAGCGTAGGCCGACTGCAGATCGGCTGGCAGCTGCCGAGCCAGAGCCCACCCACCCATATCATCACACAGCTGCGCCGTTTGCCATCTCCTACACGCTGATATGCGTCTTTTCACCACCGCCACACCACGAGCCAATTTCCGTTGAGACCAGCCATGCGATTCACACGCGCATACTCGAGCCTCAGCGGCGCCATTCCGCCCGCCAAGGCCAAGTACGTGCCCTCGGCCGGCACCTACCCGAGGGGCTTCCAGGCCTCGGGCGTCTTTGTCGGCGTCAAGCCCGGCAACACGAGCAAGCCCGACCTGGCCCTCGTCACCTCGGACAGGCCAGCCGCTGCCGCCGCCGTCTTCACCAAGAACAAGTTCCAGGCCGCCCCCGTCAGCTTCAGCCGCAAGCTCCTCCAGACCAAGGGCAATGCCGGCCTGCGCAGCGTCATTGTCAACTCGGGCAACGCCAACGCCGTCACCGGCATCGGAGGCCTCGAGGACGCGGCTAGTATGGCGCAGACGACGGATCAGCGCGTAGGAGCCGAAGACTCGACCATTGTCATGAGCACTGGTGTCATCGGGCAGAGGTATGCGTGTGAATTTTCCAACGTGGCATTCAATGGCTAAATGAAGTAGACTTCCCATTCAAAAAATCATAGACCATATTCCCGTCGCGTGCCACCAGGCTGGCGACTCACACAAGCACTGGCTCAGCTGTGCCAAGGCTATCTGCACGACAGACACATTCCCCAAGCTCCTGTCCCGCACTTTTAAGCTTCCCTCTTCTCCTGGGATTGAGTACCGCATCGCTGGCATGACCAAGGGAGCCGGCATGCTGGCCCCCAATATGGCCACGCTGCTCACCATTCTCGCCACCGATGCCCCCGTTGCGCCCGCCATCATGACTCCTCTACTACGTCACGCCGTCGACCGCTCCTTCAACTCCATAACCGTCGACGGTGACACGTCGACCAACGACACCGTGGCTCTGCTAGCCAATGGTGCCGCGGGTGGCGCCGAGGTGACCTCGGAGCAGTCGGCCGACTACGATGCTTTCCGCACTGTGCTGACGGACTTCTCCGCTGACCTCGCAAAGTACATTGTGCGCGACGGCGAGGGCGCGACCAAGTTTGTCACGATTCGCGTGGTGGATGCCGCGACCGAGGATGGCGCTCGCCAGGTTGCCCGCTCCATTGCCCTCTCGCCGCTCGTCAAGACAGCCCTTTACGGCAAAGACGCCAACTGGGGACGCATCCTGTGCGCAGCCGGCTACGCCCTCATCACACCCCCCACCCATGCGCCAAAGGAAGCCGAAGACATTTCCCCAGAGAAGACGAATGTCTCGTTTATTCCTACAGATGGATCAGCGGAGCTCAAACTGCTGGTGAATGGCGAGCCGGAGCAGGTTGACGAGGCTCGTGCCAGTGAGATTCTGGAAATGGAGGACTTGGAGATTCTTGTCCGACTAGGAACAGGTGACAAGAGCACAACGCACTGGACCTGTGACTTTAGTCACGACTATGTCACCATCAATGGCGACTACCGCACGTAAACTGCTAGAGCAAGCTGGCGTTTTTGGGATCAATAGCAATTTTGGAAATTCAAAAGAATAAAAGTCTCTGGATTATATGTTCAAGTCAACAATTTTGATTCTATTGCGTAATCTCGAGTCTAAACCTCGTATAGATTATCCCGTGATGAATCTACGCCGCCCAATCAACCCCTCCGCCAACGCCACACTTCACTTGAGCTCCCAAAGTTCAATCGTACCAGTACTCAAAACAGCCATCCCTTTTCCGGGTCAAACGACTTGGCGCCAGCCTTTGCACCCATCTCATCAAAAATCTCCTTGAGCTTCTCCAGCGCCTCCTTCTTGGCCGTCAGGCTGCCGAGCACCGCCGCGCTCGCCGACGCGCCGCAGTCGTCGTGCGCATTGTTGCCTAGTTCCACGCGCCTGCGCAGGCTGATGCCCGGCTTGGGCTTGTAGCAGTTGTTCTCGGCGCGGCCGCCGCGCAGCATGCAAATCTCGATCCTGGCGCACTCGTCGGCGCAGGCCTGGTGCTTCCAGCCGCGGCTCTTGCGCTGCATGTACTGGTCAAAGGCGGCCTCGTCGGCGGCAAAGGCGACGGTGACGTTGTGCCAGAACGCGGGCGTGAGCTCCGCGGCGGGGTCCGTCAGCGGCGGGCTCACCAGCGGGCCGTAGACTTCCTTGGCGGAATAGTACCGCGTCCACGTGGGGCCGGCGGTCTGGTAGTCGGGACGGGTCATGTCGGCGGCGTACTGCACCGAGTCGAGCACGGCAAAGGTGTCCGGGTCGACCGAGTAGACGCGGAAGGCGGGCATGCCCGAGGTGGGCGTCAGCGACGGGGCAATGTAGGACATGGCGCGGGCGGTCGTGAAGTGGCGATTCTTGTAGTCGCTGTAGTGCAGCTCAAAGTGGTCGACGTGCGTGTGGCCAAAGAACATGGCGGCAATGGTGTCGGCGTAGCGGTTGACAATCTTGTCAAAGGCGTGGGAACCGTCTCGCAGCGCGTCCATGTCGCCCATGGGCATGTGACCCAGGATGTAGGCGCGGTCGCCGGCCTTCTCGGCCTCGTCGAGTTGCTTTACGAGCCACTTGAACTGCCCGTTGGGGTCCAGTTCCGTACTGTCGCGGTATGCTTCAAAGTTGTGGCGGTAGTACAGGTTGGTGTTGATGGAGATGATGCGTAGCTTGCCATTGGGGTATTTGGTAGAGTAGGCCCCAATCTCGGAAATGTCATGGCGTGTGCTGTCACCAGTCCACTTGGTCCAGTAACCGGCGAGCAGTTCGTACACCCACTTGGCCCTGGTGCGCTTGTTGGCGTATTTGGTAGAGGGAAAGAGATTAACTGGGGATATTTCATGGTTACCAACAGTACCGTACACGGTGTTGAGGTTACTGTTCATGGTAGACATGGCATGGTTAACTAGGTGTATCAGTTCGGTGCATCTTACAACAGAAATCTACGACTCACTATCGTGAATGGTGGAATCCTTGGTCGTATTCCAAATCGTGTGATCGGGGATATCACCGGTGAAGAGCGTAAATGCAGCATCCGGAGCAATTTCTCGGATAGCCTTGTACATGCTCTGCTCGAGATCGACGGGGGTGTCGCACTTGTGGTCTCCAAAAGGACCGGCTGGATTTTGAGTCGTGCCAGGAGCATCTTTCTTTGTGTACGCGCTGTCTATTGTAAGTCTACTGGAATACTCTTGCGGCATGCTAAACTCACCGACAGCAAATGGGCTTGCTGCATTGGGTATTGGATCCCGGAGTATAATGATGATCAACGTGAATGTCGGAAAAGTGCACAACTTGAATCGGCTTCTTCCCGCTGGGGGGCGGGCGGCCGCTTGTCAGGTTCTCTGGCTTCCGGGGAAACTTGAGTGGTAGTTTGAGCGAGCCGGGCAAGTCACAGAGACCCAGAATGGCGCCGCAGAACAGCTGAGAGGTTCGGCCGTACAAACTCAGCCCCCAAACGAGTCTCGCAAGGGTCGGACCCTCGAGTTCCATGATGCCGTCACACACGTCGGGATCTTCGACCTAGATGTGGTCAGTGGGTGTAAAATCAGGCTCAAGCGTGCTCGTGTATTTGGCAGGAGGCTTACCTTGCTCAATTTGCAAATAATCTTTGCGGTATTGACGAAGGCGCCCTCGCCGAAAAAGGCAATGCCTTTCAGCAACCCCAAGATGCCCTGTGCTGTTTGTTAGTCCAAGCTCACACGTAGAAAAGCAAGCCCTTTACCTGGCAGCCGGCACAAGTCGCCAGTCCCTTCATTTTCTCCCAGAGATCATCGGCAAGACCGGGCTGATTCAGAGAGTGCGTCAAAGCCGTAATGTCAGCGCGGGATGCCAGGTGACTGTCTCCTTGAGCCGCCGTGATGATCGGGGCCGTAGCGGCGAGCAGCGAGACAACATGACCGACGCGCATCTTGTTTTTGAGGAGAAAACTTTTGCGGCAGCGTTTATCCAGGCAGCGAAGGTAAAGAGAAGAGAAGGAGAAAAGTTGGTCTCTTTTGGAGTTAAAAATAAAGCTGATTTAAGCCGGCGCGGCCTACTTATAACGGTCTTGTCGCGTAATGGGAACTATTTAAGCTCAGCCGCCAACAAAGACAGCATGGCAGCCACACTGATGCTATTTGCAGGCTCGACCTTGACCGGCGGAGCATCGCCAATATATTCATGCAAACCACAGGGCCAGCTGACCGAAAAGGGCAGCTCTGAGATGGGGCTACTGTGTGAAAAAGGAAGCCGGATGCTGGAGCTGACGGCCAAGACATTTGTGGTTTGGCTGCTGATGCACCCACGGGCCTCCACCACCCACCGTCAATCCACTCAACACTGCCAGCTTTCCCATATACCGCGCTGTAATTTCGACGATTGACCACCCTTTTTTTCAGTCTCCAGATATGAAAACGACCGTACGAGCACCCGTGCCCAGGGCAACACCCACCGTAACCGATCGGCTACGCAGGTGCAGAAAGAGTGGGTGTGGTCTCTGTCACTTAATTTCTATTACATATTCTTAACTTACACAGCGCAGCATGTAGTAACTACATTGGATACAATAGGCACGCGGATTACTGGCAATGGTTCAGTTTTACAGCTGCATTAAACTCCGTGGTCCGGGTGATGCCACGTCCATCGTAAGCATATGGCAAAAATGCTAAAACCAATCGTGGCCATCACTGTATCGCTTCAGCCTCGTGGACCAGCCGCTTCAGGCGGCGTTGTTCACGCTTCTCATCCGCCTTGGCGTGCAGCCTTTCTTTGAGTTCGCGCATATTGTTGGCGGGGATAATGTCAGGATCATAAGCTGACACTGCCATCCATTTACCGCCTTGCGGATGCTCGACGCCGTTCACACGTTGCAGAAATTCTTCAAGAACGCTAAGGCTAGGCAGACAGACCCATCCGTATCGATGTCTGCTTTGCTTGGCAGTACCAACTGCAACTGGATTATATTCCGCGAAGGTCTCAAGTAAACTCTGGGGGGCGAGAATATCCCCTGTTGAGCTCTTGACTCTTGCGGTGTATGGGTAAAGCTCTTTCGGATTTGGCCGCGCGCCACTCCAGAGCTTCCGATCCTCGGGGTTATTAGAAGGCTGTCCTCGACGCTTGCGAGATAGCATACTGGCGTTGCGGTCGGAAGTTGCAATCTGCAATTGTTGGTAGTCGTCTCTTGCTGAAAGGTAGCACAAGACAGCAGCTGCACGGACCGTATCCGTCGCTGCGTTATGTCTACCGTTCAAACTATGCAAGTCTTTCGAGTCAAGGCCAAATCCGCAAGCTTTAAGAGTCTCGCTCAAGCCTGGCTTATCCACACGGCTCGCACGTCGTGATAGCTCTTGGATGTCCAACCAGGATGTGAAGTAGTTTGTTAATCTCGTGTATATAGTTGAGATCAACTGGAACTCGAATTGGAGGTCGAAGCCGACGAAAATAATTTGTCCGCTGGCAGATGCCATCTTTTCCCGATAACAGTCGATCAGACCAATGACGTGTTGCTCGACGTCAATACAGGATACGCGATGCTCTTGGCCGAATCTGTGCGCTTCGACCTTTTTTGGCCTTTCCATTCCGATGATCTCAATTCGATGCGTTTCAATGCCATATTCTTGGGCAAATTCGGCCAATGTTGTCGGCAAGGCCGTGACATTTCTGCGATCAGGTACCCGTAGCATAGATATGCCAATCTCGGCCGCCTTGGCATTATCTTCAGCCCAGGGCTCAGCGTCGAAGATGACGAAAATTGCGTTGTCGGCTATACGATTCACTTCGTCGATGCTGCAAATGCAGGCATCGTACAAATGACGCCAGTGCGAGACCCTGAACCCCTGAGGGGCGTTGCGATACCGCATTTTTTTTTTCTGGAAAGATCGGGGCTAAACGTGTGAAAGAATCGGGGCGTGAACGTCTGCGCGTGATACTGGGTGGTTGTGTAGGTCGTAGGATCTGCAAAGGATAGGTTGGTGTACTTTTGCGTAGAATAGATAGGGATGCGAGATGCTGCTGCATTAAAAAGGATGTGACAAGTTGTCGCACTGGGTGCTGAGGCGAGCTGCGGAGGGAAAGGGTTTTTTGGGCCGTGTGTTTGGCGGAAGAGAGTACAGATCTTTTATAAGGCATCCTTGGAAAAAAAAAGTTTTGTGGCTGCGAAGTGTATTCGTAGCGACAGGTAGCAAAAAAAAAAAGGCAACATCAGGCGAAGGTTTCGAGACCGAAGCCATCGCACTCTGAATACGACCTGATAACCACTACAGGACACAGCTAATGTTGCGAACGGGTGCACTTATTTTCGTACATAAAGGGAACAGTAGAAATGAGGTTGTCACGGAAGGAGCGGTATGGATTAGTGTTGTACAGTGCTCCGCAGTGGAGACGGAAATCCATGTCTAGCACTGAGAATTTCAAACTACCTGTACGCTCGTAAGGGCGTCCGGCCTTGACGCGGGCGATGGCCGTGAGCTTATATCAAAGGACGAAAAGAAAGGTACGAGCCATGTAATTGATTCGGTTGGTCTTCTCTTGCCTTTTCCTCAGCGAACCGCCGAGTTTCCAAGTTACCGCTTGTTAGTTGGCCTGCGCAGCGACGTCTGACGATACGATGGTTATGGCTAATTTGTACTGTTGGCGGATCGGAGCTAATGGGTGACGGTCAAATGAGCACTACCAAATCCAAAATTCTTTTCTTTTTATAGTTGAAACTATTCTTCATCCTCAAACCCCCGTGTAGAACCCCAGGAAATGGGCATACTACAGGTTCACAAAATAGTCGCGGATGGCGCCGTATTTCGGCGTACCGACACCCGTGACGGGATCCCAGCCGGGCACGGCAGAAAAGCCACCGATGGTTTCGCAATTGTAGCCGAGCCTGGTAAACTGGTCCCCCTCTGTGATATCATTGTAGAAGCCGCCCTTTTCCAACAGCTTGTATAAAGCGGGGTTGATGAAGCCAAGCGAGGGTTTGCCAGCCTTGAGGCGCTCTTCGTTGATGAGGTTGAACATGGACGCAACAATGGGAGTAGCCATTGATGTCCCGGAGCCGCTGCTATACTCGCCTCGGTAGATGGTATATCCATTTTCACTGGTTGCGCTAATGTCGGGAAAGCCGCGGCCACCACGATTGTATATGCCGTGGCCGGAATCGGGCACTTTGCCATCCGTAATGTTGTAAAACTCATAACTTGGGGCGTGTTTGGAGAAATAGCTATAGTTTTCCAGTTAGTTGATGTTTGAAGTCGGTTTTCGGGAACATGATGTTCGAGTTTTCTGCGATTTGGGGAGTTTTTTGTACTTACTTTGACACGGCAGTCTTCTGCCAAGCTGGTACGGGGAAGATGTTGCTGAAGCCGCCGCCACTGGCGTAACCCTTGGAGGCAGTCTCGTTATCGCCAATTTTTCTGCCTTCGGGCAGCAAAGTGCCCCCCACGCCCGTGATATAGGGGCATGTGCAGACGCCGTTTGGAACGAAAATGTCGTGTCTGGAGCCGTAGCATTGGTTGCCGTCTTGAGCGCCCGTGTCGCTGCTGGACACGAAAACACTCGTACCAGCCAGGCCAAGTTTCATCCATTCTGTGCATTGGCGCTTGGGATTTTGTCAGCTTCTCGGTGTCTTTCTGTCCTGGGGGGAAGGGGGGGGCTCTAGTTGTGTTAATACCTTGTGGAAGCTGACCAAACTTGGGTCTTCGCGGACGCCCCAGGATATGGAAAGCACATGAGGGATTGCCAACTTGTTGCACTGCTTGCCACTGCCCTCATCGCCATTATCCTTACAAAATGGCCCAGAAAAGGCATCGAGAAAGTCGTTGAAGATGTAGTTAAAGTTTGTGGTGTTGCTGTACGAGTACTTGACCTGGTAGTTGAGGATCTTCTGTGGGTAGATGAGTGGCTGCGCAATTTGCATGTCCAGGTCCGCCTCAACACCAGCATCCTTCTGCGGCACAGGCCCTATTCCACCATTAATGCTCACAGTCTCAGGCCCGAAGCCCTGAGGGATGCACAGCTTCATATCGCGATAGAATTGATCGATGTCTTCTTGACTGTGGGACATGTCTTGAGTCTCAAACACACCCAAGGCGTTGCTTTTGTCCTTGAGAGTAGCGACAGGAATGCCGTATAAAGCCCTGATGCACTTTGGAGTTATATTCTGATCACATGTTTCCAGGGAGTCTATGACAAGGCTGTTAGTTGGTTTCTAAGATATCGTGCAACAGCCTCTGTAGGCCCTTTTTGAAGACTAACCTGGGTCTACAGTGACATTGCTCTGCAATTTGTTCATAAAAACCGCAGGTCTTGGTATCTGGGTGAATGAGGTAGCTGGCAGAATGAAATCGACCAAAGGCGAGATGTTTTTCGGCAGGCTATAAGACTCAGTGCCTAGATAGACACCTTTCGAGCTTCTGCTGGTGTATTCGTGATACTGAGTTTGTAGTAGCTGTCCCAGTTCTCCAACTGTTGTATTGAAATGGACCCAGGTCCTCGAAGGTGATATCTGGATAGAGCCTGATGATATCCCGGATGCAATGAGCCACTGACGCACGCTGTCGATTGTTTCGTTGCTCGAGGCGAAGAGGTTTATGATCTCATCGGGGGAGAGATGCTGCCCGAACTTTGGCGAGTCTGGATCAGATCTGCTGACATGTTAGCCGCAAGACTCTCTACTTTGCCCAGGTATGTAGCTACATACAGCTCGTGTATCAAGGTCTCGGCGCTCTCAACATTGTTCTGTTTGAGAGCGATTCGGGCATTGACAGGGGCTGAGGCATCGCCCTCTCGGGTTTTAGAGAATTCCGATGGCACGTTTTGGCGCTGCTCGTGGATCTCGAAGTTGCTCCATGCTGTTGCAAAGCATGCATGTATAAAGCCACTCGCGACGACCGAGCTGAGCTTCATGATAGGATGGTTACTCTTTAGTTTGCGGCACGCGAATTATTCAGTATGAACAGGCCTGAAACTAGTCTCCTTGACGGGAAGAGGAGAGTAGTTCTCTTTATAGTCGCCATAGCTGGGGAACAAACAGTCAGTTGCAGGCGCCCCAGGCTCATGCCTCACATATCAGCCCGACTAAACTGTACGCATATCCGGGTTTTTTTAAGTTGTCAAATGCAGACTCGTAATACTGCATCGCTTCCTGTTCCGAACAGACCTTGTAGATTTTAGAGCTTCAGCGAGAGCTACCCACATAAACGGTTCATTTTCTCGTATTGTCTGGATAGCGCCGATGCTACGTCGGATAATAAGGCACCTTTTTTCAACAAACCAAGAGTCGTACTTGGGTTATTCTTCTCCATCAGCTCCCCTTATCTCGGTACGTGCAGGGATTATCGCGTGTAATTTTTACTAATCGCTTGCCCTATTGCATCAGAGGGGCAAGACGTGTTACGAACGGCGTGGACGGTTTCGGCAGGTCAATCGGGTCCACGAACTAAAGCTCGGACACCAAAGTTCCATAACAACTAATTTCCGTATTTCGCAACAGATTAGTGACTTCAACGGTGGGCTATTCGGCTTTCGCGGGCGGACAAATGTGGAGAGGGGGGAAGCCGGCCTCACGCAGCCTGCTTGTGTGCTTACTAGGTTCATCGTGAAAGTGCTGTGCCCATGCTCAGTATTGTTCCGACACTACTGCTGGTGAATAAAGAGACAAATCAAGATGGAAAATAGCAGAAAACAAAGCATTCAATTGAACCAACGAAAAGACAATGCTTCTCGAATGTTGAGCCCTCTCCTCCTCGGCTCTATCAAGCCTTGTTTTGTAAAAGACGGGGAACCACATGCTTTGATCGCCTCCAGCCCGAACAAGCGAAAGGACCATTCAGTAACATCCAGCCGTCACCTTTACCTGACACTCAGTGCCAACCTCGTCTAGTACTCGCATGCTTCGGTTTTGTTTTTTGATGAATGCGCCTAAACGTGTGTAGGTAAGCGATCTGGGTAAGAAAAAGGCGGCTTGCACTGCGACTCTCCGAGAGTTGAGGCGAACTACCAGTTCTGCAAGAATTGGAAACATTCATCAAGTAACATAATCAAATCGCTGTTGTATCTTGGCCCGCGTGTAGCTGTTCGACAATACAGGGCATCAACTAGTGTGGAGAAATACAAAATAATGTACACATATCATTATACAAAACAACAAGTACCAGCGCGGCCCATTTCGACCAATGTTAGCGATTCATCTCACCATGCGCTTCCCAACATCCGCTACGGGGACGTTCTCGGGTCCCGCTCCCAGGCCACGCGGATGCCCGCCGCCTCCTCCTCCTTCATGCGCTCCGCGCGGTACGACGCGCCGCTCTTGCTGAGAGCAGGCAGGCTGCCCTCAAACATGCGATGCCACGACGCCGCGCGCTCGGCCGCGTCAATGTCAAGAATCTTCTTGCGGCGTGTCTTGATCTGTTTGTAGAGCCGCTGGGCGCGATCGTCGCTCATCTCTCGCACGGCGTACTGCACCTCCCAATCGCTGTTGGGACCTAGGCGCTCTGGACGGGGAACAAACTTGCCGTCCACCTTGTTGCGGATGGTGAGGTAGAGGCCGAGTAGCTCTTTCGAGGACTCATCTTTGAGTGTGTCCTGGCTCGTTTCGGTGACGTCGGCGTCGGCGTCGACCTCTGAGTCCTCTGAGTTGACAGTTTCGTCCGCAGCGGGCTTTTCGGATAGGCCGGCAAATATCCGTTGGAAATCGTTGAGATTGGCCGTGTTTTCGTCAATGCCCTCGGTCACGCGCAAGATTAAATCCTTCAGCGGCGTCTCATCGCTGGTTTGAGCATCGATTGGCTCTTCCTCGGAGGCGCTCTGCAACTCTTTGCTCTCTTGGGAGTGTGCTGTCAGGGCAGCCACTAAATCATCAATGTGTTTCGTGCTTTCGACTTCTGTTTTGCCTTCCAATAGACCGCCGTGAGTCAGCGCATCTTGAACAGCGTCCCGTACAGAACGTATACCCAGCGATTCACTATCCACTGCCTCGCTGACGCGGTCCATGACTTCCTGCCATGCTATTTCGTTTTGGAACTCCTGGTCCATATCGTCCTCCTCGGCAGATTCCGATTCTTCAGCATTTTCACTCTCATCCGCGGCGGTAGCTTCAGCATCAACAGCTTCGGCAGCGGCAGTTCCAGCAGCGTCATTCTCAGCAGCGTCATTCTCAGCAGCGCCAATCTCAGCAGCCATTTCCTGGCTACTGAGTTCGTCAATCTCCTCCTTCAGTTTGTCCACAGATGCCTTCTTGAAATCTTGGATTCTTTGCATCTCCTCATCAGTAACAGGCTCCACAAAGAAGTATGTCATGGGGTCATTCGTTGGTCGAGTTTCTACATGGACCCTCAATGACCTCGCAGGAAATTTCTTCGTAGCTCTTTCTAATAGATCATTCAACATTGATAGACTGGCTTTAAACTCTTGGTCGCCGAGCGTTGTATCCGACTGCCCGTGAATAGCATGATCCATTTCTGGGAGAGAGATATACTGGAAACCAAAGATTCTCTGCGTGTTGTGGTACGCGACAAAAATGCCATCCATACGCCCCATGCGTACTTGAAGGGAGTATTTCAGAAACGCAGATCGAATCAAGTCGTAGTACTCTCTTTCAAAGGATTCCCACTGGCCGAATTGCTTTCGAATTTCGTAGCCGACACCCTTTTCATGCCCCTGAACATCCATTCGAACGGTCACAACGGCTCTTGTCTTGAGGTCGAAAACGCCAGTGCCGGGCAATCTCGGGTCGTGAGCGTCCAGTTGCGATCGCATCATAAAATCGCCAAATGTAGTATAGTGATATGCCTCGTCTGCGTTCTTTTCGTCCTCGGTCAATTCGTGGGATTTTGTCTTTCGGTACTTTTCGTATTCTTCTTTCGGAAGCGTGAGTAGCTTTTCCATAGATTTTCCGAGTGTGCTCAGTATATTCTCGTGGTCGTATTCTTTGTCGGAATCGATAGAGTACGCTCCGTCATTGTACTTTATAAACGCGGCAACCGGGCCTCTGGTCAACATGGTGAAGTTGTGAGACTCCGGGGTCCACCCTCTTGACAAGTGATCGAGATTGGGAGATCTCCAAGCTGATATGAGGAAATGAAGGTGGGAGAGAATAGCTGTCATGCTCGACGTGGAACCACTGTATTTTTTGCCGTGCTGCTTGGCGAGATCGTTGAGCTTGTTATCCTTGGACGACGTGACATATTCCTTGAGAGCATCGTAATCAAACTCGTCCACTGGCATGATGGACGCGAGGTACGGATCGAAATTATAGACGTTTGTTCGGGCATCTTGCATTCGATATACGCCGCCATTGAAGAGTACGCGGTCGAGGCCGTAGCTCAGCTTTGGAATCTCGCGTGTCTCTTGATCAATTGGTTTCAGCTCCAAAGCCTTGGCAGTTATGACTTCGAATTCGACCAATTCCTTCGTCTTCTTGACACCCTTCTTTACTGACTTGGCGGATTTGGCAGGTTTGGCAGTTTTCGCAGGTTTGGCAGTTTTCGCAGCTCTGGCGGGTTTCGAGGACTTGGAGGACTTGGATGTCTTAGAAGACTTGCTAGACTTGGCGGGCTTGCTGGACTTTGACGCAGATTTTGACGGTGAATTGGGTGTTTGCTCGGCCTCGGGTTCTAGAGATTCTGAAGGCGATGTCGTAGATTCCTCTGTCGACAGTGCCAGGGTATGTCGTAGTTTTTCTTTGAGACTGGACCAGGAGCCAAAAGCCGTTCCCTCTTTACCGGTGACCGGCACTTCGGCAGCGTTCTTTTCCGATGTTGTCGCATTGCGTGGCTGCGAAGTGGCGAAGAGCGCGACGCGTCCTGGAGAGAGCCATGAACCAAGACACACTGGCCTGCTTGCAAAGCGCACTTGGCCAGCCGCCCGGCATCTTACACGATGCATTGCGATGCGAATACTAGTTCTCGCGAAGTTGGTGTTTAGGAACTGCAGAGCTCAGTCTCGACTGGCGCAAATTTCCAGCACTTTCACGAAGCTTATCGATATCGACTTCCCCTGTCGCATTTGATGATTTTGGGCGGCTGGTATTGGGCGACGATGGAGTGGAGAGTTAAGGCAGCTAGTGATTGGCCTGGCGGCCCAGCTCCGCCAAATCCACGTAGTCCTGTCTCATTAGCGTCAAGCATGCTACTAGAGCTGCATCTGACGACACTCTGCCATAAGTTATAACACCTAGCTTTTGTCTATTGCACCATGGGCGCCAGTGACTCCAAGATTGTATTCAAGCGGGGGATATTTCGGCTTTCCGAAGAGCGAAATATCCCAGCCGACGACGAATACTGGACTTCGGTATGCCGACTCGTTCAGCTCCGTGGCTTAGCACCTAGTTAACCAAGAGAACAGTTTTGGGAGCTTCCGGAGTCTTCAGAGGATGTATTCAGCCTTTTCTCTCCCGCCGATATTCGAAGAAGTCGCGACCAAGCCCTTGAGAATATCGAAACTCTTATACTCGCTTTGACGTCTCGTCTCTTCGTTCTCCGCCATCACCCGTCCTTTCCAGACAATGAGCTGGCACCCGAGAGAGAAGCGCTCAACTGCGTTCGGGTCTTGACCCGTGTACTACCCTATCTCTATGAAAAAGAATCCCTTCACCCATGGGAAGAGCAGTTTTTTTGGGGAAGCCGCAAGAGGAGAACCCGCCAGGGTGCCATCGCAAACGAAGTGCTGTTTGACGAATCGAGAGACGACAAAGAAGAGACGGAAAGCAACAAAACACATTTTGAAGACGCAAAGCCACTCGCCGAGGAGCTCCTTGATACCTTGGTTGATATGCTTTTCTTCTCCGAATTCACTATACCCAAACAGCAACCCGGTCGGCCAAAGGTGACGTATGCGATATGGCAGAGTGGCGTGGGCTGCAACACTGCAGTACCGACGACAAAAGAGTTTGAGAGCAACAGATGCGAGCTATTAAGGTTGATCTTGGCTCTTGCAGGTCGCGGTCTATATATGAGCAGCTCAACATTGACACAAAGTGGAGTGCGAACTCTGACACACCTATGCACGAACCCAGATAAGCAGGTTGTGCTCTCGATGCTCTGCTCTTTATTGAACACGGTAGGCAAGCTGTGCAGCACTTCGAAGACTTTGCTAACACGTGGAAGACGCTCAAATATCACCCTGCAAGCTGGCGGGTGCCCTATAACTCGCTTATAATCCGCGACACCAAGCAGTTGCTCGTGACCCAGTCACTGCACCTGCTGCTGGCGACGCTCGTCTATACTGTACCAGAACACGTTGATGCGTCTTCGAGAAAGAATCACTATCGCCATTTCCTCGGACGCCTACATCGCCCCCAAGATTTTCAGTTTATAGTGGATGGCGTTTCGCGGATCCTGACGCAGCCCCTACAAGACAAAACCTCGTATCTTCCCGGAACTTACGCGTCGATAAATTTGTCAGCAGAGATGCTGATGTTGTTCTGGGAAATGATACAATGCAACAAAAGATTCCGCGCCTTTGTCATTGATACGGACAGAGCGCACGACTTCATCGTCTTGACGCTTTTTTATGCCATCGAGTACAAAAACGATCCGGCCAAGCAAGGCATTGTCCGCATGTGCGCATTTTTGCTACAGACAATGAGCGTTGAAAAGAACTTTGGCCTTCATTTGAACAAAAAGTTTGTCGGCCAAGAAAGTCTCCCGCCTGGTATCAGAATCAACTCATTTGACGGTTCCTATGCCGACTTTCTCATACACTCTATATACACTCTCATCACTACAAGTCAAGGCGGACTGACTGCGATATATCCGGCGCTTCTCGCAATCATCAACAACATTGCCCCATATGTTGAGAACCTAGGCGCGTCGGGTAGCTCCCAACTCATGCACCTGTTTGTTCTCATGTCTTCCCCATCATTTCTTCTAGCCAATGAAACCAACCATCCTCTTCTGCGATCTCTACTAGAGTCCATCAGCACAATCATCGAGCACAAGTATAAGGAAAACCCTCAACTTGTGGCGGCCATCATCAAAAACAAGAAGCCAATAGAGAGCTTGAGAACATTTACGCTCGAGAGCGGCCTGCAAGAAATAGAGCGAAGAAATCGACGACGCAAGGACACAA
The DNA here is from genome assembly GCA_030782485.1 of Beauveria brongniartii. Classification (NCBI taxonomy): domain Eukaryota; kingdom Fungi; phylum Ascomycota; class Sordariomycetes; order Hypocreales; family Cordycipitaceae; genus Beauveria; species Beauveria brongniartii. Next base: position 30,121 of record JARJPP010000144.1, read on the forward strand.
GCGGAGATGGAGATACCACTGGCCTTGCATCTCGACGAACATCGGTCGATAGCTTGGAGCCTACAAGAAGCCCGGTTGTAGGCCAAGAACACACTCTGGGGGAAGTCGTAGAGAACAATGCATTTGCCGTTGGCGATGACGATGATAGCGATGATGAGCCGCAAGCAACTCCTGCTGCGTCCACTACCAGTGAGAATCAATCGCAAACATCCTCAACACCAAACGCCGACGACTCTGTACCCGTGCAGCTACGCGGCATGTCAGAGAAGGCTAGAGGCAAGATGCCGGCTGGTCTGAGGTCCTTTTCCCGACAAAACAGCACGACAAGTCTGGGTGCTTATTCTGCGGCTGGGCAGAGTGCTAGTGGCACCTTTGAGCCATCAGCATACTGGATAGAAAGCTGGCTTCCGGAACTGCCATTGCACACGTTTCTCACTGTTATCCAGCAAGTAACAAGTCTCCTGCCGCGGAAGGCCGGCCAGAACATGTTCTCTGCCGAAAATATGCAACGTATGCGGGAAATCGACCTCGTCGGTGTCGAGGCATCGCCAATCAAGGTACAGTCCTTTGAATGGTCACCGCTATCACTAGGCTGGTACGAGTCGATGCTCTGGGGCATCGTCTATGCAAGTGAGATGCAGATTGCAAAGGGGACGTCTGGCATATGGACGGGAACAGCTGTCAAGCTGTTCCGCATTCAAGAAACCGCGCCCACTGGTCCATCACTGTCCTCGCCCCGAGGCGCGGTCGATGCTGTCGGCAGCAATATTGTCTCCCGAATTGGGCAGATCAATCTGCGAGGCGGTACAAGTAGTGCAAGTGGTGCAGCAGGTAACAATGCGCCGCAGTCTGGGAGCAGTTGAGCATAATGACTCTGTTTTCAATATAGTTTCACAGTGTGTACTTCATTATCGGCGTTGTGTGCAGCCAGTCTCTTGTCGCAGATTGAGAATAGCATAGTCAGGGAGGGTAGCCTTGTTTAATCAACGCTTTGTTCAACTGGCAATTCCAGCAGTTTTGATCGCACGATCCTGCGTAATACTTGATGATATCAATACGAATGCTCTTTTTTTAATTGCCGTTTCTTCGCCACCGATTCCTTTTCTAAACTCAACAGTGCCCAGCACTACTGGTGGATGCGGGGTGCATCTCGGCAGGACGACAGTGGAACGACTCGTGCTAAATTTAGGTAAGGCAACACCCCAAACCCCAACCACCACGTTTGAGCTCCAATAATCGTCACCATTCTTCGCGATTCACCACAAGTATAGACGCAGCGAGAAGACCTGCAGCGAGACGTACTCGATTTGTGAGCTGCTTTGGAAGGATCATGCGAGCGGCAGTGCCAACGCCCTCGTGACAGCTGCGACACGACCCCTGACAACACCCATCCACACCCATCATGTCGAATCGATACGCAGCGCCGCCGGGCCGCGGCGCAAACGGGTACGGCAACTTTGGCAGGCCCGAAGAGGAATACGACTCGTACGGTGGTGATCCTAGACAGGACGGCCGAGGCGAACGATACAATCCGCCGTCGTCGCAAGGCCCCCCTCCACCGCGAGGCGAGCGCGGCGAGAGGGTCGGCAGCAGCGGTGGTGGCCCGCCGTCGGTGGTGCGTAGCATGCCCTCACGACAGCGGATGACGCAGTCGACAGCGGACCGGCAGATTACGCAGGTGCTGGAGCATATTCGGGTCGAGTGGCCGTCGCTGTGCAGCGAGGACTGCATCCCCGTGCAGCTGGCGCTGCAGCTGCTCGACGCGAGCTCCGTGGGCCGCGCGCACGACTACCGCAGGTTCCAGGACACTCATGCTTACCTTCAGGACTCGCTCAAGAACACGGTGCATGAGCACCACCAGGGATTCAACTCGTCCATCGGCACCTTTCACAAGATTCAGAGCAGCATCCAGGGCTCGCAGCGACGGGTGCGCGCTCTCAAGGAGTCGCTGGCCAGCGCCACGTCCAGCCTCTGCTCGACCGATCCCGGGCTCAGAAAACTGTCCGAGACATCCGCGACGTATGACGACCTGCTGCAGACGCTCAACGAGCTAGATGACTTGCGGGCGGTGCCTGATCAGCTCGAGGCGCGCATATCAGAGAAGCGGTTCCTGGCGGCGGTTGATGTGTTGCAGAATGCGCTGAGGAAGCTCCGACGGCCGGAACTCGACGATATTGGCGCGCTCAATGACCTGCGGAGCTATTTGGTGAACCAGGAAACGGCGCTCATGGAAATCTTGGTGGAAGAATTACACGAGCACCTCTATCTCAAGTCGCCCTACTGTCAAGAGCGCTGGCAAAGCCTTTTCAAGACACAGGGCGCATTTACGGATGAATTCACGGATACAGACTCGATTTTACCATTCCACAGCATCCTGGAAAGCATGGACATTGAAAGGGCAGTGACGGAGGATCCCATGAAGAACCCCGAGGCTGATACTTTTTACTACATTGCCCTGCTGGTTGAAGCGCTAAACAAGCTTGGCCGACTGCAAAACGCCGTCGAATCGCTGAAGCAGCGAATGCCTGTTGAGCTTTTCGCCATTGCCAACGAGACCAACAACGAAGTTGATCAGCGCCACCCCAGCTCACTGCGAGGAGGAACAACAAAGCCAGAGGGACTCAACATTTATAACTCTCGTGAGACACAGATGCGCGCCGAAGTTATTCATGACCTGCTATGGAGTCTCTTTGCCAAATTTGAAGCTATCGGTGAAGGTCACCGCGTTTTTCATGAGTCGATCAAGGCCTTGATTCGGCGTGAAGGAGCAGGCAACAACAGCGCGCTGCTGGGAAGTTTCAAGGAGCTCTGGAATCTGTATCAAAACGAGATTAGGTCGTTGTTGCGCAATTACGTCACAACTGATGCAGACGTGTTCCAGTTTGACTCGCCAAACCCGGGGGGGTCGCTCAACAACAAAAAAGACTCCACGCGCGAACACCTCTTCAAATTCGCCGAGATTGATGCCAAGTCGATCGACATAAGCACCGAGTATGACGCTCTAGAAGGCATTGTGCAGGCCACTGTGCCCGGACTGACTGGCAATGATCGCAAGCACGGTGTGGACAAACGGCGGGATAGGCTGGGCCTTGATGAAGCAGGTGCACGCCGACACACTTTCGGCGGCTATTCGAGCGAAAGCAAGCTTCTGGGCACTCACAAACCCTTGGTCGAGCCTAGCGTATTCAACATGAGTCTGCTTCTACCACCTACACTCCTCTTCTTGCAACGACTTCGTACGATTGTACCGCCGGGCTCTGACCTTGCGACAAGTACACTTACGTCATTTCTGGATAACTTTTTGGTCAATGTCTTTCAGCCGCAGCTGGACGAGACGCTCACCAAGCTAAGCGACAGCATCCTGGCAGAGATGGATTCGTTTGCGCAAGATGCAAACTGGGGCCAACACTCGAAATTGCCCATCTTCAAGGGAACCACGTCATTTTTCCAAATCGTCACGGCGTTTTGCAGAATGCTGGGCACGATCCCACCCGATCAGGCTCTCAGCTCGCTGCTAGTAACACAGATGATGCGATATTATGAGCGATGTTTTGACTGGTACAAGCTGCTCGTGACCAAAACACAGGAACAAGCAAACGACGCTAGCAATTTACGTGCGTCGGCACGATTCGCAGTGCAGCCTGGCGAGATTCACGAAGTCATGAAACAGATGTGGTTATCAGAGGAAGAGGACAAGGCGCTGGGCGAAAAGGAGATTCATCTGTTGATCGAGCACACCAACGAGACGCGACTGGAGCCAAATGATATAATACAAGATAGAGAGACGATTACGTCGCTGTGTCTGCTTTATACGAGCATGAAGTGGCTGGCGACGAGGATTACGGGCCTACGACACATTACCGCGCACGAGACGGACTCTTCACGTCAGAACATGACGCGGCAGGCAAACAGACGCTGGACGTTGATGAACGATCCCCATAAAGCGGCGAACGAGGCCGGCCCCGTTGTGCTACCGCTCACCGTGGACACTGTGCAGTATGTCGCTGCCATGAATGAAACGATGCCACGTGGGAAATGCTAATTATGCGCACAGGACGTTTGACAACATAGTGTCGTCGTACGAAGAGCTGGCGGGAACAGCGCTGCTGACGCTGCACATGGAAGTGCGGTGCCGCATCGTGCACTCGCTACGCAACGTGCTGTCGCCCGATGTGACGCCTTATTTGCTGGAGCAGGAGGTGCGAGAGCCGGACCCGGCGATTCTGAGTCTGAACCTGGAGCTGGTCACTTTTGACGAAACGATTGCGCGGTACCTGCGAGCCAAGGAGGTGTCGTTTCTGCGGACGGGGCTGGGTTTGCTCACCAACGCGTACCTGGTGGGCAACGCGGGTATGGCGTCGCCCATCAACGCCAAGGGCAGCAGGCGGATGCAGCTCAATATTTTGGTGCTGCAGCAGAACCTCAAGAATGTCGAGCAGGGTGTGGACCTGGCGCGGGCGGCCAACTACTATGCGCTGCTGGACCGCGGGGCAGAGACGGTGCTGGAGAAGGCGCAGGAGGACAGGGACAAGAAGATGGGAGAGGAGGCGGGCGCGGCGCAGGCGAGCAACACGTTTACGTACGAGGAGCTCAGGGTGCTGCTGGAGCTGTGCTACAGCGAGCAGGTGGCGAGCCCGGATAGGGGACTGGCGGCGGCGGCGAAGAGGCAGCTGGCGGATAAGCTACAAGAGTTTAGCGAGAAGGCCTGAGGGCAGGACGGTGTGCTGGTATGCTGGAATGTGTAAGCGCGGGCTATATAGATTTGGCATGTGGTGCGACTACGGTTCTTGCCGCGTCGTCTTTGAGGGTATATGTTTATTTTTCAGTTCTGTAACTTTATAAAGGAGCAAGTAATAAGAAAAGATTGATGCGAACGTGAGAACAGGTTCAACTCCTTTTCTACTGTTTTCAGCTTGACCTGCGACTGATGCTGTGTCGCCCATTGTCCCATTGATGATATCGAGGTGACCCTGGTCCGTCTCATCTAAGATGAAACACGGCATAAGGCGTAGGAGGGAGCCACTCCACAACGCACATGGTTTCTGTGAGCTGACGATCCTTTTTTTTTATTTTTTTTATTTTTTCAATCTCGAGTTGCATCGTGCCCGAGTTGCCGAGCGGCAAACGCTCCTGTCCTGAATCAGGCGTCTCTCTTCAGGACGAATTGTGGAGGCAGAGGAAGCGGGTAGCCAGGACCAAGAAAGCTGAAAAAAAGGGGACCATGACTAGCTAGAAGCAGCTTCGCTTATAAAACCTTGTTGGTATTTCCTTTTTGTGACCTTGGGTCTGATTGACACTCCGGGTGCTCCAGTGCCTCTGATCAGTTGTTTATGCACGGGGAGATGTGATTTATGCACGATGCATAGAGTGGGCAGCTGTCAAAGGACGCCATTAGGTCAGGAAGGAAGATGAAGAAAATCCCTCCGCGCCTCCATGTTTATCATCTGAATATTTTGTCAACGGGCTGCAATTACAAAAAAACAAGATTTGGATCATGAACCAATCCCTAGCTGTTTCAGAGTTGAGATTGGGGGATGACTAAGGCACGGCCACGGTCGGTTATACCGTTTTTTGGCCGCGCAAAAATGCCACACATCCGTCACTTTCGCAGCCAAGGAACAGGAACGTGTGGCGGCGGGTCCTGCTGCAGCCTGACGATGGCGGAGGTCCTTTATTACCACTCTTGGAGCCCAGGGCAACGGCAGTGTGGCTTGTATGCTTGCAGTAATGTTTGAACGAGGTAAAAACAGGAAAGAAAAAAGAAAAACAGGCTGGCAAGCTGTCATGACGAAGCAGGGATGGAGTCCGCTGATAGGTTGGACAAGAGCACCGCCTTGCAAGGCAGTGCGAGTTGGCTACGAGATGGCCGGCCCTCGGTCATCCATGTAATAGATTGTTTACGAGGACGGGTCTCATCTCTTGGCAGGGCTATTTTTCTCGCTCAATGGAGAACATGTTGTGTTTTGTCTGGTCTTCTTATTTAAAAAGGCAGAGAATAGGAAAGAAAAAAGAGGTACATGCAATATCCGCAGTGGAGGCACCAGGCTCGAGGTAACTGGCAGACCCCCACACCATCACCCACTGTAGTTGGGTGGCTCCTCCAGTTAAAGGCTGCTAAAAGAACCCGACTGGGGCTTTTTTTTTTTAGTTAGTGATTAAGCGGGCAAAGCGCCAGGGCCACAGCGCCTTGTCCATGAGGCAGCCAGGTTGAAGAGTGAATGACGAACGACAGATACTTGATTCAGCACCAAATTTGGTAGTGCAACAAAGTACCTACCAGATCAGAACGAAAAAGCTGGGATATTAAAATGGGCTGGAAAATCATCCACAGATAAAAGATACTTCTGTCCACACAGAAGCTCCACCTTGATGCAAGTATCCCCCTAAATATCGGCTGTGATCTCCCGTCCTCCAGTCCTCATCCATCTTGGTGCTTCCCCTGGTGCCTCCCCTGGTGCCACCACTTGCTGCCGCCTTTCGCTTCTCCCATCTGGGCTTCTACCTTTTACTTGTGCCATTAATCCCCCCAAGGCCGACTTTTGCGTCTGTCCTTCACTCTTTTCTTTTCTAGTGTCTTGCTCTTTGTTTTTGCGCCGCTCCGCACGCCAACAGCACACTTTTCACTGCGCAACGCACAACCCGCCTGGCCTGCGCCCAGGGCACCTCGTTGCACCTCCTCCCTCTCAGGTCTCCCCCCCTTTGTCCGTCCATATAGCGGCATCGAGCCACGGGCCCTTATCCTGTCTTACCTCGTCATTGACAGGACCGCCGCTGCCTCCTTTCGTTGATATTCTGCAACTGCCCGGGCCTTGGCTGGAACCGGTTCACAAAATCCTTCTGCCACTGTCTCAACTTTTGGCCGTCGTTTCCACGCCGGACACCGCATAGCTCTCGGCCAATTGTGACGCGACCGCGACAAAGAGATTCAGTGCACATCCGCACACCCCTTACGATCACCCGGCGACCTTGACACGCATCCGGCCTTTCTCTCTTTGGTCGCTTATTCTAAATCATTGCAAAACACACCGTTCGACATCGACAACCACTTTCGCCGCGCCTTGGTCATCACCACTCCGCCCAACATGGCGAACTCGTATGCACCCCTTGACCCCCCTTGCAATGCGCGCAAGTCGTCAATCTCTGCTGGTATCGACTGCTAATCGCATGGTCAATAGATTCAGTGCCGCCTTGAAGTCTTTTTGGCACACCATGACAACCTACGACAGACGTAAGCGACCTTGGATGACCACAAACACGCTGCGACTGCTAACCGCCAACCCCTCGGCAAACAGATTCCTCCTTTGACTCCCCACAACGAACCGGTCGTCACGTTCCCCTCCGTGACAGCAGATCCGGCATGCTCACCGGCGTCGCCACTGCCTCGGATTCACGCGCCGACGTCTCCAACCCCTACTTTGACGAAGGTGTCTCCACCCGCTACGAAGGCCATGGCGGCTCTTCTACTCCCAACAGCTCTTACTCCCCCGGCCTCCGCTCCTCCGTCGCCAAACAGGCCAACGCCGACGGCTTCGAGGTTCAGGGTCAGGGAGATGTTCAGATGCAGGCTTTTTCCGACGGACTGCCCCCGCCTCCCCCCGTTCAACATTCGTGGCACCGCATAGACACCTGGGCCGAGGAAAACTATTTCGAGCTCTTTGACCAGCTCGGCGAGGGCTGCACCATCAACGACCTCAACGACCTCGAACACCAGCTCGATTGTTCACTCCCCCAGGATGTTCGTGACTCTCTCATGGTCCATGACGGTCAAGAACGCGGCGGCACACCCACCGGTATCATCTTTAGCGGTATGCTCATGGACGCCGAGGAGATTGTTCAGGAGTGGGAGACTTGGAGACGTGTCAACGAGCAGTACTTGTTGGACGCTGCCAATAACCGCCCTCCTCCTCGCCGCTCAAGCCAGGATAATGGCGAGAGCTCCTCACACCAAAGACCCCCGTCATCTTCCTCAAATCCCGATGCCTGGCAAGAGAGCCTGCTTCAAAAGCAGGATTGTGTTCCCGCCAACAGTATTCGAAAGGCCTACGCGCATTCCGGTTGGATCCCTCTTGTTCGCGATTGGGGTGGTAACAACTTGGCTGTCGATCTTTCCCCAGGTCCTGCTGGCCGTTGGGGTCAGATCATTCTCTTTGGCCGCGACTACGACACCAAGTACGTTGTGGCCCGCTCTTGGGGCGCCTTTCTAGCTCTTGTCGCCGACGATCTCAACTCGGGCAAGTGGTACGTCGACGAGGATACCAACGAGCTCAAGCTGCGTGAATTCAAGGAGACTCGCATTGAGCCGTCATACTTTAACATTTTGCGATGGCGCATGGATCAAAAATACGGCCGCCGGGCCGCTGGCGCCGGAAAGAGGAGGTCTATGGCGTCTCCCAAGGCCGCATCACCCCTAGGCAGCCGCTCCGGCTCACCCTACACCAGCCCCGTCGACGGTCCCAATGGCGACGCCCGCGGCCGCTCCATGCAGCGCCTCAAGGGTTCGTCGCCTCTGACCAGCCCCGGACGCCGCGGATTCGGAAAACCCCCGCCTCTAAGTAGGGTAACGGAGGAGATGGTGATGCCCATCCTGGCCGACGCTGAGATTGAACCCAGCACACTGGTCGAAGTGGACGAAGACGCCGACTCGCTCCGAAGCAGCCAGGACCCCAAAAGCCCCATCAGCGCCGCCACGACACCGCTCGCCGCCCGCCGCGAATCCGACCTCCTCAGAGACAAGGAAAACGAGCCCCCCAAGGCCAACGGCAAGCAACCCGAGGTTGCCGACGGCGCCATGAAGACGATTGATATTTAAAGTGTATACAAGCAGCATATTGGGAGGGGGGCTTGAACAATACGATTGCATGACTTGGTGGTATCGCGAGGCCGAGGCACAAGTCTTTGGGTCGACGTTTAATACCAACTGTTCTTTTTTGGCGTTTACGGTGTCGCTGACTTGCCCGGGGGGTAATTCGAGGCCTCTCTTTTATTCTATTAGTATTACATCTAGTATACTGGCCTTGCAAGACTGGGCAGGCCATGCAGGAAGGATTTGCACGCAAGGGGTGATTATTATTTATCCGTGGTAGACACTAGGCTGAGGTCTTCCAGGACTGCCGAATTTGTATCATATGGACAGTGGCCCATGTTTGACCCGCCTGTAAAATATATATGATGTTGCATTGCTCTCGCGACGTGTGGTGTGCCTAAGGCTGTGAGCACGGCTGCCAAGTATATGGTGACTTGTAGCAAAAAGTAAGCCCCTGATCTTTAAAATTGGCTGATCTATCTCATGCAAGTATATTCACATGGTCATTTTTCATGCAATCAATTTTCATGCAACAGGTTCTGCTGGGTCAAGGATCTGGTGGAACCCGGGCGGCTATTCCGCGCGTCCGATTTGCGCAGCCATCATGGTCGAAACGTGGGGTGTGTACGCGCCCACGCTAATGCGGACATGTTGGTTTAGTTTCAGCCACACGTATTTTATATAAAAGGTAAAAACTAAAACGAGTGAGGAAGTCTTTATTTTGTGAACTTTTTTTTTTTTTTTTTTTCAGTAATATGACAGATATGCTTAATGAAGGCCATTTGACAGTTGTGGCCAGAAGCTGATTGGGTTCGGTCAAGCTGGTGGCTTGTTTAGACGAGCGCGCCGAGACTGACGGATATGCAGCTAGCTAGACACTAGAATGCGTTAAGTTGCAGTGTTGGCCCAATGATATGGAATTGAAGTGCCCATTTTAAAACGGATAGGCGGCGGAAATAAGACGTTGGCGCGGGCCCGGACGGAGCGGTTGTATACGCGGCCGCTCGAGAATGGATCATGACCGGTGAAGCGGCTATTATTAGTGAGGTTTATTAGCGCCGGGGAAATGGTGGATTTCGAGGAGGTTGCGTGATGGAGTGTTCGTCGTCTAGAAGAAGAGGAGTTGGGGGTTTTGATGCAAGGGCCAATGACAGATGGAAACAGCTGTCGAGGGCGTATAACGGCGGAACAGCCCTGCGGTTGAGCTGTTTCTTACACGCCTTCTTCTTCCCACATTGTTTTCTTTTTTCTCCTATTCTAACTATTCTTATGCTTGACTTCTTCTGTTGCTACTGTTGTTGGTGAGGTTTGTCGCGGTTGTCCTTACCAATGCGGTAGAGGGTTCGCGAGAAATCTGAGCCGCGGCATCATCACCATGGACGGCCCTATCCGGACTTTCACCACGTCCTCTACTTTCCACAGCCTCTCCGCCAATGATGAAGCCACTACCAGCGACCATGCTCCTCTCGCTCTCATCCCTTCGTCCTCGTCAAGAGCAAGTTCCGTCACCGTCAATGGACAAGATGACTACGCCCAACTCCAACCCACAGGTAACACCTCCCCCCCCCCGCACAACTTTCCATTGTCCATTACTTTATCTTGTTCCCCTCATACTCCGGTAACTCACTCAAGTATGATATCAGTACACACACACGGCTGGAAGCCCGAGACGATGCAGCCCGCCGTGCTCCTCGCCCTCGCCCTCGCCTGCGTCCTCCTCGCCGCGCTGCTCGAGATTCTCGCCCAAAAGAGCACCGCCGACGGTGCTATCTGCCTCGTCGACACAGCAGCCGATATCCCCCCGCTCGTCTCCTTTGCGCATCGCTACCTGCCAACCATTACCGCCGTCCTGTACAGCTTGGCGTGGAACTGGGTCGACCTCGACGTGAAGCGCATGCAGCCGTGGCTGCAGCTCTCCCGGTCCGAGGGCGCGACGGGACGGGACTCGATGTTTCTGGACTATCCGGTGAGCTTTGTGACGTTTAAAGCGGCAATGAAGAGGTAGGTGAGTGAGTAGAAGGTGCTGCTTGCGGATAACTGAATCAGCACGAGTGTTGTTGTGTAAAGGCACCGGGCGGGCTTTTACTCGGGGACGATTGTGTTTTGGGTGCTCACTCCCATGCAGGGTGCCGTCTTTGGTACCGCGCCCGTCTTGGCCCTCCACACTGTCAACATGTCGTACCCCGGTCGATCTCGTCGACGCATCCCAACAAGCCCTCGATGCTCGACCAGTCCATCCTCAACGCCGGGCTACGCTGTCACCTAGCTCAACCAAGCACTACCACCCTACACAACACCCGAGTACGCCCTCCGGCCCTTTTTGCCCTCTGACCCCCCCGCGCCGCTCCGTGGCGCCGAGTTCAACACCTCAGCCTGGATACCTGGCTCCGGAGAAGCCTGTCGTGTTGCGGAAGTGGGCAGGGTTGGTGTTCATCACCGTTTTAGTTGGCGTCACCGCTCTCCTCATCTATTTGAAGCGAACGGACGCGATGTTTGGAGGCATGTTGCTCAAGAAACCATTTCCGATGACAACGCGAAATGTGCAAACGGTATCCGGATCACAGGACTGTCTCGACCGTCGTCCAGTTTCAAAGTCAACCTGCTGCTCACGAGCTATCTGCCCACTGCGTTTTCCACCCTTGTCGAGCCACTCTGGGTGCTCCTCAACCGCTTCCACTGCATGCTTTGGCTCTAGTGCTGCCATACATCACACTTCACAGGCATAGATAATTCAAAATAATAATACATATTGTTCGTTGCTCATTGATGTCAAGAACTAATCAACAAACTACATAGGGTCCGCTGAAACGGTCCAACTCCTATCGCGTTGGTGAATATATGCAAACGAAAGCTATATACACGAATCTCGGCTATACCGGCTTGAAATAACCCCTCGACAAACGGCACGAACTTCCAAGAATATTGCGGCCGTCAACATACAAGCGAGGTCTAATGGTGAATGCGGAGACCGCGGCGCATAGCACGCTTGATCCGAGCGGCAGCGGCCATCTTGATGTTGGTAGACTCGCCGACCTGGCAAGACATACCAAAAGCCAGGGCCTGGGAAACAGACCACTTGCCGCTGGCACAGCGCTGGAAAGACTTGCCGTCAATGCAATTCCACGAACCCTCAGAGGAGCAGGAAGTTCCGGGGGCATGGCCGCCGCTAGGGGGAGGCGTGTTACCAGGGATAGGGCCGCCGGTAGCAGTAGGGGGGAGTCCGGGGCTCACAGGAGTAGGCGTGGTGACAAAAGTGGAAGCAGGCTTGCTGGAGGTCTGAGCCGGGACAGTAGAGTTTCCAGCACCGGGCGCCTGAGTGGGCTTAGGCTGGGACGCAGAGGACGTGATGAAGACGCCACCGGGAAGGCTAGCACCAGGAGCGCTACCACCACTAGTAGGCACCCAGGGAGTCGGCTGACCAGAAGTAGGCTGGACTGAAGTAGTGGCAGAGGCAGTCGGCATGGGGTTGTTCCCACCGCCAGGGGCAGATGTGGGAGAGCGTTCGGAGCTCTTACCACAGGCGGTGCCAGCGGGCGGTGCAAATACATCAGTTTTTTCGTTGAACCTGTCAATGTCCTTGCCTGGGTCGGGGAACTGGACATCGGTGCCTTCCGCCACGTGACAGTCGTTACCGACGTTTGCCACCATCATGTTGGGAAGACCATTCAAAAAGCTCTCGGAACCAGCATTGCCAGTGACGGCCAGGGGAGCACAGTTCATGTACATCTCACGGTTGCCGACCTTGTTGAACCAGGTCCAAGCGAGAGTGTAGTTGCCGGCGGCGAGTTCGTCAGGAATAATAAAGTCGTACTTGTAAGGCACTATCGCTTTGGCGTCGCTGCCCATGTTGCCGGTCTGTCCCTTGGCAGGGCATCCACCCTCGATCGACTTGATGACCTTCCAAACGGAGTCCTTGGTGGGCTTGAGGTCGGTGGTGACAGAAACCTGGCAGGAACCGCCACCGTGGACAGCAGTGCCTTGAAACTCGAGCTGCTGCTTGCTGCCCTGGGCATAGACGTTGCTGGCGCCCTCAGCATTATAAACACCGTCGCGTTGTTTGCAAGGGAAATCAGAGCCATCAGCGGCCATAGGACCGTTGCTGAGGGAGCTTAGTCCATAGGGGACAGGGTTGGTCATGATAATGTGAGCAGTGGCGGCGGTGACCAGGCCAGAAACGGCGATAGACTTGATAAACATGTTTACTTTTGTGGTTGGCAAATGTGTGGAGAAGTTGCGAAGAAGATTGTGCGAAGATGGCGCAGAAAGGTGAAGAGAAATTGTGTACAGAGTTTTTCAATGAAAATGAATGTGAGAATCAGGCGTGCCGGACGAAGATTCAGCAAAGGAGTGGAAGTTGTTGTGGGCAGGGCTATTCGAAGTATGTCTCGCGTCTTTATAAGAGCGACATGTTAGTAAAATAGCGAATCTGGGGCCGTGAATCTGTGCGAGGCAGCAAAGGCTTTTGTGCATGTTCATTCTCGCTTGCGGCGCAAAGGAGAATACGGTCACGCGAGTGGCTCAAAGACGGGAGCCATGCAAAACTGCATCTGCAATGTTTGCCAAGCGAGACGAGCGACGCTCTACGAGACGCTGAGTGTAGGGAGCTGAAGACTTACAAAGGCCAGTAGACGGAGAATGCAAAGACAGAGTGCAATCCAGTCGTAGCTCTTTCGTGGGATACCGAGTGAGTCGAATGATACCGTGCACCAGGCGCGTTGCTGCACAGAAAGGCAGAAAGTGTTGAAGGCGTGCAAATGCAAAGGTCTAGCCTAGAAATGAGAGAGAAGAAAGAAACAAGAGCAAATCCGGGCTCTTTTCGTTGAAGGAACGACAGTGAAGAGAAAGTCTGATGGAAAGAAGAGACGAAATCCGATGTAGCGGCGGCGGGGACGTCTTATACGGCGATGATGGCATGTGCATGCCAGGTCGAGAGAGCGGAGCCGACGCACGACAGGCAGCACTTACAAGATGAAGGACACAGACTGGGGACAAGGTGAGAGGAAACGAGAGCAGGGAGCGGCCAGGTTCCCGAACTAGAACATCCAGAATCAAGGTACGGGGCGGCATCCGCTGGCTGGCGAGCAGTCAAGGGGAAACAAGTGACGGATCATGCTGAGAAGCGAGGAACGAGAGGGAGAGCGGCGGTCGTGGAATGGCAGATGGTCTCCTGACGATCCAGGTACCTGCCAGTTTGATAACCCAATAGCATGGACGACAGTAGATTGGTCGTGTTCGAGTGGCGTCGACAAGTGCTGTAGATTATGAATACGGAAAGTGAAGTGTGACATGGGGTCCATGTCAGTTTCAAATCAATGGACTTGTTGAAGGGGTGGGAAGGGGTCTTGGCTTGTGCCCCCTGTCAGTCGAAGATGAAGAAAAGATCGAGTGACATGGTGGTGATAGGCTGGTTGTGGTTTCAGAGCCGCGTGCCAACGAGCACCAAGTGGGCTGGGAGGAGACTGGGGAGTCTTGTCAGGGGGTTTTCCATCTGAAGGGCAAGGAGCGGCTTTGCATTGGCTGCTGATGAGGCACATCGGTTAGCAGAAAGTGAATTGATGGCTAGCTGGCCAGTCACTGACCTTTTTCGGGGGTTTTCTTCCATTCTTTTTTCCGGCATCATTCTTCGTTGGCGATATTCACAGTCGATATCGCGGACACTAAGAGCAGGGATCTGCGGAGAAAGGGGCGTGGGGAACAACAACCCGTTGCACCAAGTGGGTGACAAAGCTGTTCGCCGCTTTTTTCACCACCAAAAAACGGCGAACAATTTAGTGACCCAGGCGTGCCAGGTGGCGCCCCAGCCCAGCCCGATGAAGCAATGTCTGTTGGACGCCAATGTATTTTTTTTTCTCTTCTCAGCTGAATAGTGTCGAAGAAAGATGGCTGGCTAGCATTGCTAGAGAATCGATGTGAGGATGATGATGCGACAAGTGATGGCGATGATGATGTGACAGGCATTGCTGCTCGATGCAAACAGAGCCATCATTCACTGGCCACCAGTAGTTCCTTTGTTGCTGATGGTTTTTCCTACAGTCGGTACTACGGCGATGCAGCAGATCGATTCACAGTAAGATGTCGTGTCACATTATTGGTGATGGCTGGATGATACAGAAGAGTAGCGTGAGGCGACAGCTGATGGCCAATAGCCTGGTGATGTTGATGCAGCTGGCTGAAGTGAGCGGGCAAGCTGGGAGCGTAGAGGAAGCTAAACCAGGAAAAGGCAAACCGCTATTGCGCGGCCCCGCTTTTCTCGTCAGTGTCAACGGTGTCAGACTAGTCAACAGCCTATCACGGCCCCGCTATATCAATACCCCGACACCGCCGAAAAACAATATATTCTAGCAGTCGGCTGTTCGTCGTTAAAAAGCCACGGCGATTACAGAATCAATCAGTCGGCACGAGCATGTGTGCAGCGTCATCACGGCCTTTGCGTGTTTGGCCACCTTTACAAAGCACAGCAAGCCCTCTTCAAAGCACAGCAAGACCTCTTCAAAGGGGAGACAAGGAAACCGAGCTGTCGGAGATGATTGATACTGGCTTATGAATCACAGCTATGCACTGTAAAATTCTGAAGAAATCTTGAAGAATATCAAAACATGGTAGTTGTATGTAATTAATTCAGAACATGGACTTTTTGAACACGTTACTTTATAGCTCATTGCTCCAGTAATAGGCATTTCGGATAAATTGAAGGCATCCCAGGACTGCCCGCTTTTTCTGTCCGTCCCCCACATGCTCAACCTCCACAATCTATATACCTGCTGATACTAGAACTGCAGTCCTCCTTTGATATTTTCTCAACAGGAGAAAAAAAAATTACTAGACCAAAAGAAGAGATTATCACCATCAAACTTGATTAAGGAGATTTTTTATTCTGATTTTTCGTCGTGCTCCGTCGTCTGCCCGAGTGGCCGTACGTGTGGGAACAGTCGTGCTGCTGCCCTACCTGCGACGTAATAAACCGCAGCACAAGCTATCCTCCAATTTTTTGACTTTTCACTGCCATCACTGATAAAGTAATCTTTTTCGTCCCGTCTACATTAATTGTTCGCTGGGCATTTGATTCAAAACTTGTTTTATACTGTCGACCGATTCACTGGCCCGCAAACACGACAGTTGAAACAAACACACACTCAGCACTCATTCATCGCCACACCTAGCTGTCACACTGCCTAAATACCTAATACTCTGTAAAGATGCTCAAACTTTGTTTCCTACATGCAGGGGAGATTTTGGCTCCCATTCCCCTTCTCTCAGCTTTCTTCACCTCATCCCTTGCTACTTGTCGCAAAAGATGCAGGGGTCGTCTCGCGTAGCGTTTCTAGCGTCATCCTCTCTTCACCATTTTACTAGGTGTGCACTCTCAGGCCAAGCAATCGGGTTTGCTGATGTCATCAAGCCACCAACCCAACTGTCTGCCCACCATCAGCTTCTGGCTGGCTGAAACCCGCTCTAGTTTCAGGCTCGTTCCTCTCCTGCCTCTCTCTGGCCCAGCCCGCGGCTGGCGAAGAGGGCCGCATGAGCCAATGCTCACGGGAGCTTGCGTGCCTGCTCACGCAACAGGAGAAAAACTTCCGTGACGGGACCCTTTTTTTGGTGATTGAGCAAGCCAGCTACCATCCACAGCGCCTACACAGCCTGTGATGTTTCTCCGCGAAGCATCAACATCCACTTCTGTCAGCCAACAGGAAAGTCGGAGAAAAAAAAAAAGTTGAAATGTGTTGGGAAATACCGAACCCAGAAATAACGACCGGGCCTGCCTTGTCCTCGCCTCACCGCATCCCGCTGGCGCAACCACCACCACGTGGACTCGTCTCTCTCGTTCGACGTAACGCCGGCCTGTTCCTGCGGCCCATCCCTATCCAATCTCTCGGGCCATATACCCTTGTATTCCTCTGATAAAATGCTGCGGACTATTCCCGAAAAGGCCAGCTTGTGCTAGCATGCTCGCAGCCTCCTGCCTACGAGGTGGGTAGGCCCGGGGTCGCATGACAGGCAACGGCATCTCCTGCGTAGCGGCCCAATGACAGCACAGCACAAACCATGAACCTGGATTCGAATATCTGGCTTAATAATAGAGCGGACGAGGGAAGTATTGCAGTCTTGGCTCTTTAACCTGACGCCACGGTCCAATACCTGGCAGGGTGTGTCTCCCTCGCCCACTATATCTGCTGAGTCGCATCAGTTTCTTCCACTCTGGCAGTTAATGCTATGGCCAGATCACTCTATACAGTTACAGTCCTGCGTAATTAAGCAGAGATTGCTATTCCGCAACCCATGTCCCCCCTGCATCCCAAGATCATCGTTCGTCTTGTGCTCAAACTGCACCCTATATTGTCGACAACTATCGTCGTCAACCTTGGCAAATTATGCCTAACATAGCCTGGCAGTCATATGATGCTGCATATCTCTCAGCCAAAACAAAAAAAGGCTTGATATCACTGCACTGTGATGATCTTGTCGATCAGTGCTGACCACAGAAGGTGACAAGAGTGGCGAGATGTTTTGAAAGTATTAATCTGTTTAATCAACACCACACATTTTGCCCACTGAAAGTCTCGGTCTATCCTCTTGTGAATATCCGCTCGTATAGTACCTAATTCCAGTCCGCAGCATACTTGCATCCACTCGGCTCCTACTCATCCGCTCACCTGACCCATCTACTCATTCAGGTCCCCCTCGCAGTATCCGTTTCTCGTCCACAACTTCATTTTGTCCCTCTTGAACTCTTCAAAGTCCCACTCTCTCTTTTCCAGCTCCTTTGGCTTCAAAAAAACATACGTCTTTGTCTCCACCTCCTTGCCGGCCCCCTCTTCCACGCCATCTAGCCGCACCTTGACCGTCTCCAGCCGGTACTCGATGCCCTCGTAGTGATCTAGCTTCTGCATATTCGCCGTTGTCATCCCCGTCACGTAAATTCCCCGCACCGACTGGCCCGGTTCCGGAACGATGCCCGGGTAGTCGGCGTACTGCACCCGGTGGCGGCAAAAGTCGTCGAGCACCGCCGGTGAGAACGTGTGCAGCGCCTGGATAGCCGCCGGCGGCGACTTTGTGCCGTAGCACACGCTGAAGAAGACTTCGGGGGCCATCTGTTTCTGGTGTTAGCGTTTTACTCGGGCGTTGATGCACGGGGAGTCAGCGGCACGTACCAGAGTGCCTGGGAGTATGTTAGCGGGGAGTCTCTTGTTTGGTGCGGTGTTTGCTTACCGTAGAAGAAGCCGGTGAGATTGCCACTCATTTTGCGTATCGTATATTCTATTCAAAGTAGATGGCGCGACCGTCTACAGTAATCTGCTCGTAATTGTCGCCGTAAGGGTGTCCTGGTCGAAAGGTGATGATGCTGAGTGCTGGCTGATGCCTAACTACATAGCCATTTACCAGGTCGCGCCTTCCGATAATCGCACGTGCGATAGCGGCCATGCAAAGGCGCGCTTTGTAACACAACGCGGCAAAGCTTGACGTTTCCTACCAACACCCGAGATGTCACCAACACCCGATGATGTCTTTTTCATCTTCAACTGGCTACACAGAACCTTTTATAAGGCAGTCCGCTCGTATGGTGCTTGTAGTGTTGATGGCCTCGCACCACGCCAAGTCGCGCTCAGATGCGACCACTCAGTTTCTGTCCTCTGCATGCGATGAAAGACAAGAAAAAAGAAGAAAAGAAAAAAAGAACGCACAGCTCTATACAGACAAGAAAATGCCGGTTCGATATCAATTAGTCCAATACGACCATGCATTTGACATCATGATCTTGCGAGTCTCTCCGATTTGGCGGATGCACCTGGGGCTCCTCCGCTCTTGGCCCGCCAACTGGCCACGGGATCGTCGGCGGCACCACATCTAAGAACAACATTTCAAAGACGCATTTAAAGGGTTTTCCATTCGGTACAGAAACTAATGATGTAGATTTACTGCCTTTGAATTACATAATTCCATCAAGCAATGCGTTTAGACATGTCGTCGTCGTCAAACTGGCGCGCCTGCAACTCGCTCATACTATTACCAGTAAATACAACAGAGCCGCACTCAGCATCAACATCAAAGCTGCCCTCAATACCGCTGCTAGCCGAGTTTTTTTTTTCCTTTAAGTGACTCGCAAGTGGCGCCATGTTCCATTCTGCTGTTACGCTGAACGACGTTAGGGACGGCGCAGACGGGCAGGCTGGCCAGCACGTCCCGGGTAGGACTCCTGGTCGCCGTCCTCGAGAAACCTACTGAGGGAACAGTTGCTCTCCTCGAAGACTGGGCCGACGCCTAATCTTGGCTGTTAATACATGAATGTTCCGCTTGTATGCTCTTGCAATTTCTTTGTCGCACGGCAAATTTCATGATAGAGGAAGAGTCTGGGCCTGATGGTTTTATTTATTGGTTGCGATTGCCCGATTTTCCTGCTAGTGGGTACATGTGATGTTGGCTATACTTTACATACTGATTCAAAGCTCACTTGAGTTTGCATTCAAGATTTTAATGGCTAAATCATACTCTACAAACACTGAACAAGGTTGTAGGGCAGGCTAAGGGTACTGTCGAGGGTAGAGCCTGCCAAGGATGACGGGCTACGTCCGTGTTACCCATCAACAGCATCGCTGAGATGCACGACTTCACATGTAATTAACGTGCGTTCAAATTAATGTGTAAATGGGTTATAATTGCCATTTGTCCTTCACAGATAACTCGCGGCGGTCTTCCTGCCATGGCCACATGCAACCCTAACACGGCGCGGTGCCCACACCTATGTAGTCGAGAGTCTATTATAGCTGGCAAACTCCAAGTCGTAATGTTGGACGCTAGATGAAGGTGTTGTTCAGGAATTGCCAAAGAGCAGAATCTACATTTACAGTTGGTCTGTGGAAGCTAGAGATCATCAAGTGTCGGTGTGTAAGTTGGTGACAACTTGTCCGGGTAACCCCTCCGCGCCTCCACGACCTACTAGCTGGGATATTATAACGCGATGTGCGCTTTCATTCAAGATATGTTCTTTATTTTATTCACTCTAGAAGTTGACTCAGCATGGTTGTGATGGATGATCCGAGCCGCGAACCCTACCCATGTCTCTTACTGATAGCTACATCCAAAAAGCTTGACAGGACTTGCATTCAGTCATCAGACCTTCGAAACTTGCTGCCGATTTTAAAATCCTTCCCTGAAAGTGCCAAGACAAACACGCATGCATGATGCATTGAAACTGCCCTGGCAGCATGTCAGCTCTCTTGTCCTGCTGCGGCCGCTTCGAACTACTTGAATAGATGGCTGCCGCAAAACGCAACGAGACAGTTCTATCCCAACAAAATGATAACGTTGCATTGAGATATACAGCGCTCTTAATGGGCCTAGGGGGGAAGGGGCGGGGGGGCAAAGCGTTCAGAAAGACGGTATGCCCTAGTACTGGACCTGGTCTACTGCCAAGCGAAGCACCGCAGATCTTGTCGAACGGTAATTTATCATTTGCTACCCATTTTCCTGGTACATACTGATAGTACGGGGTTCAGGTTATAAGAGGCGAACGCCATTCAGCTCGCCACCACAGACGCTTGTCTCGGACAGTAGACGACGCAACGGCGGTCTACATGTAGATCCTGTGCCATTCCGTATACGAGAGGAAAGTTGTAGCCCAAAAATGGCCACTCTGGCAAATTGACTTGCGATGTCCGCCGATGGCCAATTACGCTTCAATTGGATGATTACTGGCTGTGAAGCCGATTTTTAAAGTAACAGGCTGTAGCTGTATGCCTGATGCTGCGATTACATAAACGGAAGCCAATCAAAAGCTGGGGCCATGGCGTTGACTCAAGTGCTGTGTCTTGCCATGTCCGCGGATCAGAGGTCCCAGTTACCAGTACATTGCTCCGACGGCGGAGCTGCCGTATCATGTCAGACACACGTATCAGAACTAAAAAGAACGCTGTGTCTTGATTCAATGCTTTGTGCGCCGTTCAGCTCAGAACTCAGAGTCAAAAAGTTGTGGGGGTTGTCTCTCCATACCAAGTAAAAGTCTCTAAACGTGAGCCACAGCGGCCTCTAGCTTCACGGCCAAGATATCGCATGGATGCAGAGATATTCAGGATGAGCTGAATGTGATGCTAGCGCAGACTGTTCTCATCCGACAGGGTCTATATCTACCCCTCGCTCGTCACTTACCGCGATACTACCTGTAATCTTGTCATTGCCATATTCTTGATACAACATCAAAAAACCATGAAGTCGATTTCTTTGGCTTCGGTCATCCTCTTTCTTCCGGGTTTTGTAGTCTCTGCTGCCAACTCCTCGGTTCTCCCTTCTGCCGGGGAAGAAGTGACTGTGGAGACGCCGTCTGGTACAATCATCGGAGCCGTCACTGGCGTCGAAAACTTCAATGGCATACCATTCGCAAAGCCTCCGGTTGGAGAATTACGCTTGAGACCTCCCGTCAGGCTGACCGGCAACTTGGGAGTGTTCAATGCCACTGGCAAAGCAGTTGGCTGCCCGCAAATGCCACCCAATTCTGGAAAAGTGCTTCTCCCACCACTTGGTGGTCAAGACGTGACGCCTCCGATATGGGACGAAGACGGACCGCCCAAGGGTGTGGAAGACTGCCTCACTGTTACTGTTCAACGCCCGAGGGGTACCCGGGCCGACGCAAACTTGCCAGTCCTCTTCTACATCTTTGGCGGGGCCTTTATGTTTGGCGCAACAAACGTCAATGATGCTGAAAAGTTCATCACCTTTGCTGAGCAGCAGGATCAGGGATTCATCTTCGTAGGCGTCAACTACCGCCTGGGAGGCTTTGGGTTCTTGGGAGGATCCGAGATATTGAAAGAGAAGAGTACAAATCTAGGTCTCCGCGACCAGCGTATGGGTCTCGAGTGGGTGGCTGACAACATTGCCTACTTTGGCGGGAATCCTAGAAACGTCACTCTCTGGGGGCAGTCGGCTGGCTCCATCTCCGCGTTTGACCAAATGGCATTATACAACGGTAATGCGACGTATAATGACCACCCCCTCTTTCATGGCGCAATTCTGAACTCGGGCTCCGTCCTTCCTACGGAGCGTGTTGACTCGCAAAAGGCTCAGGCTATTTTTGACAAAGTGGTCGAGGCAGCAAACTGTACCTGGTCCAAAGTCTCACAGCTAGAGTGCCTTCGTTCTCTAGAGTACAAGGACTTTTACCGTGCCGCAAATTCGGTCCCCCGCGTTCTGGACAGATCTTCTCTGGCCCTGTCCTACCTGCCTCGGCCAGATGACGAGCTTTTGCTAAAGAGCCCAGACGCCATTGCGAATGCCGGTACCTACTACGCCGTACCGACCATCATCACCAGCCAGGAAGACGAAGGAACCTTTTTCTCCTTTGCGCAAATCGACCTCAACAACACAGAATCTCTCGTCAATTACCTATCCGAAATATTCTTTGATAGGGCAACAAGGTCCCAAGTGGCTGAGCTCGTCGACACGTATCCCCTTGCTTCTGCCAATGGTAGTCCGTTCCGCACCCTACTGCTCAACGAGTGGTACCGGGATCATTACCGCAACGGAAACGGGTTCAAGCGCGTTGCGGCCCTCTTGGGCGACTTTGTTTTCACGCTTGTCCGTCGCCTCGCCCTGCAAGGCATGGCGACGTCGCACCCTGACGTGTCGCTGTGGTCGTCACTGAATTCGGTTGCCTATGGCGCTCTGCCCTACTGGGGCACGCCGCATGGCACCGATGTGGGCATGATTTTCAACGCTACCGGTCCTGACATTGCCGTCAAATCGACCAGAACTTACTACCTCAACTTTATCCACCACCTGGATCCCAATAAAGGCGTGCAGGGGTATCTGCATTGGCCAAAGTGGACTCCCAATGGCAAGCAGCTGTTGTGGACCACAAAGTTTGGTAACATGTTGGAAAATGATACCTTTAGGGAGGAAAGCTACGAATATCTAAAGAACAATACTAGGGCTTTCTATTTTTAGGCATTACATTATGTTGAATAGCTATTGAAACAGCTCGTTAGATATGTACTTGATCGATTTGATTTGATTAGTTATGTCCAGTTTTGCCCTAGGGTAGACCTTCAGTCGTGCCAACGAGTTTGCGACGGATATGTATGTGAATAGATATGTGTAAGAGGGATAGATTGACGTGATGAATAGAGATTCTGAAAGGGAGGGGGGATAGTATCGATTTTCTTGTAGTTTGAGGGTAGGATACTGCATATTTGGTGGGGCAGGATGCAACAGCGATCTATCGTGGGCGGCTGCAGTTGGCTAACTGTAATAATAAGTGGACGAGTTGCAAGAGACGTTGCAGCGTCTGATTACGCCGTCTTTTATAATCTTGGCAACAGAATTCGCCGTAATTAAAATACTGAAAAAGAAAGTTGTCCAGATTATACTAGCCGGTTTTGCTTCCTGGTTGCCATCAGCTCCTGGCCATCTTGCATCATGGCATCTGGTAAGTAACCAATAAAGCGGCGACTTTATTATGACCCCCTGTGAAGTTCTAAGCCTCGCCGATAAAAACAGAAAAGCATCCTCTTTTAGACTCTATGCATTAGTTGGATTCAGCTTCTTCCTCCACATCCGACTTCTCCTCCGCCTTTGCCCCTTTCTGGCTGCCCCTCTTCATCGGCTTCAGCCACTCCTCCATCCCCTCCGGCCAATACACGCGATTCTCGGGCCCTCCCATGCCAAAGTCCTCTGTGCTCACAACCACCTCCTCCACATCCCCGCCATCCCCATTTATTTCCCTCTTTGCCTTTCTCGCCGCCGCCGCCGCCGCCTTTTTCGCGGCCCGCGGCTCGTCGTCGTCGCGCTCATACGGAACGACGTCATTTGCCAGGTCCCACCCCGGCAGCTTGTACGTGCGCATGAGCTCAAACACGGCCTGCTCCTTGTCCTTGGCCTCAATCATGAGGTCCATGTCGCGCGCGCACGGCGGCAGCACCCTGACGCGCGCCGAGTGCTTGCGGCGCTCGCGCGGCGTGACGGCCGCGGCCGTCGGCTCGCTGTAGTGCATCTTTTGCTTGATGCTCTTTCGGGTCCACGTCGCCGTGACGCGCGGGTACATGTCGATAATGTCGCGCGTGCCTTCGCGAAGGCTCGCGTCAAAGATGATGTTGTGGTGGTGGTAGTCGAGCACGAGCGGAATGTTGAGCTCCTCGCAGATGGGCAGCAGGTCGTGCACGCTCCACCCCACGTCGTCGTTTTCAAGCACCAGACGGTTCCGGACACCTTGCGGCAGCTTTTGGTAGTTTTCGCGGAAGCGGTCCAGAGTGGCCTGCTTGTCGCCAAAGATGCCGCCCATGTGTAGAATCATGACCGCGTCGCGGTCCAGCTGTGGTGGCAGCTTGAGCAGAGACAGTAGCTCGTCATGGTACTCGAGGTCACGAAACGACGCCTCGACAACTTCTTTCCGCGGGCTGCCAAGCTGCGTAAACTGGCCCGGGTGCGTCGTCAGACGGTGTCCTAGCTCAGCCGCCACCCGGCCTGCCTCGCCGAGCGCCTCGGCCGCAAAGGGCGCCAGCTTGTCGTACTCGGCGTGGCTCGCAAACGGAAACATTTCGCTGCTCAGGCGCAGAAACTTGATGCCGTACTTGTCGTTCCAGCGCAGCATCTTGGCAATGTCGCGGGCGTTGGCGAGTCCCAGGTCCTGCACAAACGCGAGGCCGAGCGAGACGTCGGCCGGCTTCGACTTGTCAGGCCTGTTCTTCGTGGGGTGCTCTGGCTGTGACGGGTCGAGGAGCGGATGCCGATGTTCCAGGATCGATGCTATGCGACATGTCCGTGACGAAAAGACTGGTGGATTGGCTGTTCGGAGATATGTATTCAGACAAGCCTTGTTTGCGGTCAGCTGGTGTTGTGCTAGGCGCGCCTGGTAGCGACATGGTAATTCTTACATAGCCTAGCCGTCCAGACCATGGCAGTGGCAAAATGTCGCTATTGACGGGCGGAGCGCGTCTGGCGCCTCTCTCAACGGCGACTGCTTCATCGTCGTTTTCTGCCTCGTCGTCCTCTACTTTGACGTCTGGAGTTTGCGTCTTTGCTTGTGGCCTCGCTTTTGGCTTCGCTTGTGGCTTTGATGTGGCGCGTGTTCTCGTACGCTTCTCGACAATCTTGATTTCTGATTCAATTTCCGGCAAAGGTTCGATGGATTCCTCCTTTACTTGCTGGGTAGATCGACGCGGGAGCTTGCGGCGCGGCAACGTCGCCGCCTCAACGTCAACGGCACCCATTTCCACGACAGCCGTCTTTCGCTTTGGTGCCATGATGGACAATGACAGGTGAGATGGTCGCGAAATTGTTGAGTTCCCAATGCTCGGGATCCCGCGATAATGACCTAAAGTGAGACGAAAGAATTGCATGCGATTCTTTGCCAGTTTCCCGTTGGTGTTGAAGACGGATGTCACCGATGACGCTAACAAGAACGACTTTTTTAACAGTAGGTAGGTGTCGCGAAACGCTAATTGTGGATGTAAAGACGAAAATTTGCACGTTAATAAATACCTAGGTAGGATTAAATAAGCGCGGACCCTTAGGTACACGGTAGATGGTAGGGAAGAGGCGAAATCCCCTGAAATCGTCATTGCGATCCCGCGTCATGGTTGTCGATGTTGACTACTGGCTCAGATCGCACGCCCCATAGTCTGGTGATGGAATCGGACACCATTACGATTAGGTGTAGTAACATCTGAAGTCCGGATCGCTCATTACATTTAAATAGTGTGTTTTTCCTTTAATTTTATTTCTTTCCTTTATCCTTTTTTTTATATTTTTTTTTATACACAAACAGTTCTTCAGCTTGCAGTTTCATAGCGCTTTTACGCACTTTTATTCAACTACAGTGGATCGATGATGATCATTTACGCGGAACGAGAATTCTCGGCAATGAGCGACAAAAATACACAAATAATGTAAAGAAAATATTGTAAAAAGAGTTCATCTCGCAATGAGAATACTTCTACATTAAGGAGTGAGGCTAACCCTCGTCACAGCTTGTCAATGCGCACATAATCCAACAAGTCTACAAAATTGAGCCCGCTCATCACTGATCAAACTGCGTGCTCGGTTTTCCGCTCCGCTACCAGCTTTCGGTTCAAACACATCATCGGTAGGAGACTAAACGCGCTTGCCACCCTTGGCGTCAAGGCTGCACATCTCTGAAACGGCCGTCAGTCCATCACCAACACTTCTTTCTCTCCATCTTGCCGCAATCTCGCGAATAGCTTTTGAACAGACTCGTTCATGGCTGGCCATGCACATTCAGCTGCACAGTTCCCCCGCGTAGGCTGCGCTCGGTGGCTTGGAGGTAATATCATCACCCAACAACCGAGTCAGCCCGTGATCATAGCCAGATCGGATTGGCCTTCTCACTTGATCTTCCGGTTGAGGTTTTGAGCCCAGGGCTCGGATTCAGTGTACGCCGTTGCGATCGTCAGGGGATCTCGCCGGAAGTGGGATGCATATCCGATGTGGATATTGGACTGGACAGGGGTCATGATTCAAAAGCCAGACCACGGACGCGACTGATGTTCGCGACTTGAGCAGCAGCAGCAGTCGGTTTCAAGAGCAGTCGCAAGTCGCAGATAGCAGTCGCAAGCAGCAGTCGTGTCTTGCATCCCTTACGAAAATGGCCGACGTCGAAATACTGGCTGCCGAGACAGACATCAAAATACCGCCATCATCTCAGGCCCCTCCAGCTTCCCAATCGCATTTCACAAAATTCGAAAATTTTGTACCCGACGATGACGCGCCGTTTGACGACGAATTCGCGCGCCTGGCGGCATCCCAGGAGTGGATCGCGGGCTCTCAGGAATATACCAAGGAGCGCACGATTGCCATGCGCGCCGAGCTCAAATCGCACTATTTTTCCTCGTCGCAAAAAATCCAAGAACTGCCCGAAGATGCCGCTGCCGATGAGATGACCGAAGAGGCTATACTTGAGGGGTACCAAGCCCTATGTGGCGAGGTCGGCCTGACGCGCTACGACACCACTGAAGAATGCCAGCGGGAGCTGAAAAAGACACTGGTCAACATTGTAGACTTGATTGACGCCCGACGGACGAGGAAGGAGGTCAAGGTTTGGCAAGACTTTGAAGCGTTTCGGGCTTACACACTTAACGGCATGACGATTGACGTCGAAGAGGCGAAGAAGGATGGAGGGCACCTAGCGTCTTTGCTGCAGCGGCTCAGGGGACGCCGAGGTCGACGAATCAGAGGGAAAGGGAAAGATGGGCTCAAGCGGGAGAAGCTATCAAAACGTGTTACGAAGAACCGAAAGTGAACTATAAGGACGGTCACTTTGGAAGGATCTGGATCGAATATGGTCGGTGTACTTAAACAAAGAGATAACATGCTTCCGGACATGAGGAACGTCTGCCTTATGAAAACACTGCGCGATGCTTCTCAGCCAGTCTGTATGCCACAACTTCCTCTCTTCAGCCGGAATTTGCCTCTGGCTGCCTCAGGTGCCAGGCTAAATTAGCCGGCTTTTCTATTCGTATCACCAACAATGCCGTTGACGGCTACAGCAGTCAATGCCACAGGGCCGCTTACCGGGGGCCGGGCAACCGGGGTGCTCACCATATATATATATTAACTAGCAGCAGGTCTCCACAGTGTCCCCCGCACCCTTCCCGACCCCGACGATGAAGAGGCGGAGAGGGCACTTCTTCTTTGACATGCGGTCTAGCCTTGTCGAGTTACTCTCCATTCGGTCATCTGGCTTCCGTGCCGTCTTGATAGTAATCTAAACTTGTATGACAATCCTGACTGGCACACTGGGCCCCAGAATATCAGTAGGATTTGGGTGAGCGCCACCGTGCGAGCCTCGTCAGAAGTAGCCACTGATGGTACTTGCCTGCGCCATAGTACTTCGCCGGCACGGCTAATTTGCATACTAACGCCAAGTACCCGAAACTTTCAGAGCTACATCATTCAACTTGATTTCTGTAAAGTAGATACCAGCTTGCACCTTCCGTCAATGGATTTAGGTCCCCAGTGGATCTTGACGGGGAGAACATTCTGCAGGAACGCGAATATCCATATTAGGCAAATCTACTAAATAAAACGCTAACACCGGATGCTTTGGTCGTGAGTGGATCACCGTTTGTTACGTAGTATAGGAGACGGCCTTATAGTCCGCGGACCTATATAAGGCTGCCGTTAATTACCTAATTGATCATCCGCCGATGAGATTGCCAACATGTATATTACATGCATGCCCATCCGCAGCGCTAAACCTGCCACCGTTGTTAGCATCATCAAGTAGGGCCGTCGCGCCCCCGCGGCTCATGCAGGCCGACGCACCATTGAGGTTAGATATATTCCCGACGCCTTGCAAGTTTTTGCCCGGCATCCTTATACTTTAACATGCAGTAGTATCAGGCTATTACAACGCCAGAATCGTCTCAGCTCATGCTCCATTGTACAGTGCCCGGCCCGAGACGCCGATGGTGCACGCAGCATCACTTGGCTTTATTCCTAGCTCACCATTTCTGAGTTTATGTTGCGCGCGCGCGCGCGCCAAGACAAGTTGAACCGATAGAAAACCACCTTGACAATATTGTTCCGTTTGTTTCAATCTCAGTTAGATGCCCTCGATTCGGTAGTTAGCCCCCGAGAAGTGGCGCTACTCATGCGACCGGTCGCAGCTAGAGCCACCCATTATCAGCCAGTCGAGGCAAACTATTGTCTACTTTTGCAGTCAGCGCTTGATCGCCTATCTAAACATCCTTGGCACGGGTAAACGGCACTGTTAGGTGTATATGCCGATACCTGCCTGGCCCAGCCTTGGCAAGCCATTGTCATGACCGTGACCGCTTGTTCATTTCGACGGGGATAAATAGTTGCAAACATGCGCCGGGTCGCGTAAATTGCGCAATTAGCTACGATGCGCTAATCATATAGGGAGCCCCAATTTGCAAATACAATACTTGACAATGTCAATTATTAGCCTCCGTCAGGCGGTTGTCGCCGTCGTTCTCACCATTACCATCGGTACCTGCTGCCTCTCCCGCTCTGGAGCCCTCGCATCTGCTGCGGAAGCGCCGCCAACTGCCCTAGCCACTGTCTTTGCGTAAGTTTTCCAACTCTTTTTGTAGTCTTTCATTGTTAATTTTTGATAGTGCTTTGAGTGCTAGAGCATCCCAGGCAAGAACAAGTACTTAGCTAGCAGATCAAATGCGAATCGATCCTCGGTGAGCACCAAGCTGTGTTTTGTATACCTGTCTTCGTTTTCGTATTTCTCGAGCCATCTTAAAACATTCCCATACTAGAATTGGCACTCTTTTTGCTGCTCAAACTTTATAATACTCTACGTGGACAACGGAGCTCGTGTACACCCGTTTCTGTGACGCACTGGCATAAAAGTTGCAGACTTCGGCTTGAGGCTTAGAGGGAAAATTGAAGCCCGAAGAGTCAGAATTATCATCACCAAATGCTATCAACAGCTACCCCCTCCCCCACCACCACCTCCTCCTCCGCAGCCACCACCGCCGCCGCCAGAGCCGCCGCCGCCACCACAAGCACCACCACCACCACCACCACAGGCACCACTGGAGCACCCACCTGCACCACAACCCTATAGAAACGATAAGTACCCGGTTTCCAACTATTCCATTTTGAACTTCACTTACCCCAGCACCACTGGAGCACCCTCCCGTGCCTCCGCACGCTCCAGCTGCGACAGCCCCCGAGCCGCAACTGCCGGCAGCACAGGCCCCGCCGGCGCCAACTGAGCCCGGATCGGCACCATAATACATGCCGCCCGTAAACCAGGTCGGGTACATCCACGGTCCGTACGCTGAAGCAACACATAGTAAGCATGCCGCGATCAGTTGTAGATGGGTTGGTGATGTATTTACCGTAGTATGGGTAACCCCAATGGTTGTAGTACTCATCTTTGGGTGGCAGCTCCCGACCCCTCTTGCCAGCCCGCTTCCGTGCCTTTTGGTACTCATCCTCAACTTTTTGTACATGGCGAGCCCGTCGCGCTTGCTCAGTGGCCGAGGCGATTTCGGCAAAGCGCACGGCGTTGTGTGCGGAAATGTGCGCTGAGTTGTCAGGCGGGCATAGCTTTGCAGCTCCAGAAGTATGGAAGTCTTCAGAGACTTTGTGATCCTTTGTCTTGAACAACGAACCTATAGAGGAGACCAGCGATGAACGAACAGCTGTTGAAGTCGATGTAAGTCTGGGTCGCAGCCTTGGATATTTGAAGCGACTTACTCTCGCAATACCAGCAAGTACACTCGCTGTAAACCTGGCCAAAAAACTCCTGATACTTTTTAGTAGTAAAAGCAAACGCTTCTCCGAGTTTGCGTTGGTCAATCTTGTCGTCGTGATCAATAAACTTGTGCATTCTGCGCACGGTGTGTTGATAGTAGGTTTGAGGATGGAGCTGATGCGTGTGCCAGCCAAGGTCAACATCAAGAGTCGGCACAACCGTCTGGCTTGGATAGCCCTCCATGATGAATAAGAAGCGCTGGTATTTTTTTATGAGCCGCCGCATTGTCGGCTTAGCCGAGGGACTGTGCAGCCAATCGAGGTTGACCATCTTGTCAATAAATATGCCCTGACGCATCACAGCGCTGCAGAGATCGAGTGCAAAGGGCGAAAAGTTTTCCCAATATCGGCTCATCATTTTTCGTGTCGACAGCCGCGAGTTTCTATGCAAGTCGTATCTTGGTTTGTGCGTTGGAATGCCGTCGATGGTACGCACCATGCTGTGATTTTTCAAGACTTGTTCAATGAGGAGCCTTATAGTGTCCATTGTTGGGTGAGCATGGCCACCGCCCGGCTGGATAAGCTCCATGATTTGAATGCGAAGAACTTTCCGAATCATACGATTTGGAAACGCGCGGGCGAAATTTTCTGATCTTAAACGCGTGACGTCTACTTCTGGTCTTCCTTTATGAGGGCTGAGAATCGTTCCCGGCATAGGAACCGATTTCGTCAGGAGCAGGCTAGTGTCGTGCAGAAACTTGGAGACTGAAAGGAGTTCTTTGTAGTTGTGTCGACCGCAAGTCATGCATACGAAGCTAAACTTGCCATCACCATATCCTTCACCGATTAAATCGTGAGAGCGGTAAGAATTGCCACTGTCATCTTTGCCACACGTCGTCCACGGTGCCTCGTATCGTGCAGGGCAGTAAGGACATTTGAGAGTTTTCGTCAGAGGGTCGTTCTGATTGAGCCAACTGCGCCCAGATTGTGCCACCCAAATCGCTTGCGTGTCAGCAGAGGCGTTGTAAGCAAAGTCGTCTCCAATCGCATCATTAATCAGTTTCCAAGGCAAACCAGTCGCCCAGAAGCTATTCATGCCGTATCGCATGCAATCCTCGAGAAATGCGCGAGGGTTGAGCATGTGTGTGTGCATGACCATGAGAACGTCTGCATCCTGTGTTAGCTGTAGATGGATGCAATACTTTCAGCACAGACTCACCGAGCGGAGGCATACTGACTTTCTGCCAGTTAAAGTTACGGCTTGTGCTTGGGAAGCGCATATACTTGTCGCCACCCAGGACAGTCATATCGGCCTCGGTGAGCATCTCGATGTCTTGCGCGTTC
This sequence comes from Beauveria brongniartii, assembly GCA_030782485.1. NCBI lineage: Eukaryota > Fungi > Ascomycota > Sordariomycetes > Hypocreales > Cordycipitaceae > Beauveria > Beauveria brongniartii. The sequence continues at coordinate 61,448 of JARJPP010000144.1, forward strand.
CACCAGGCTTCATAGCGATCGACAGCTCGTGCAAGGAAAATTGCCCACCTCTTTTCACGAAGCTTACTGAGCATCATCTTCTTCTCTTCATCGCTGGTAATCTCGGCCGATTTCGTCTGAGGGTGTGATTTCGGCGCCTCCAGAGAAATGCCCTTGCCATCGCTGACAAGGCTGTCCCAGATCCCCCAGAGGCCATCTGTGTAGCCAACATCCTCCTTCATGGCCTGGATAGCATGGAGAAGTTTTAGATGCGCAAGACAACAGCTTTCGGTAACATCAAAGTCGTAATTCTTGCTTGAAGGGTCTTTGGTCTGTGACAGGATAGGCTTGTCGTCAAAGGTGATTGCAGGCAAGGGCGGCGGAGGTCCATCTGGCTGGTCGGCAACAGCCTGATAGCTTGGTACTGGTTCGTCATGCAGGCCACGGGTCGCCTCTTCCAACGTGGCCGGTACTTTGACTTTTTTGTTATCTGCTGATGAGCTCATGGTGAAATGGTGAATTTTATTTGGCCTAGTATGGTAGTGGGTGGTGCCAAGCGTTCTTTATCAAGCTGGCACAGGCGCTCGTAGGTATCATGGCCATGGACGGAGGCCTTGCCTCTCAGTTGGGGATGGCATTCAGCTAGAAATGTTTTGGATGGGCTTCATGATGTCAGGCCGCTGCCCAGGACGAAAATCGAGGGCTGCAGCTGTAATTACTGGAGACTTTGATGCTTGGACAACTAGAAACGAGGCTGACTAGGCAGCAACTTTGCATGGCGCAGCCTGATATCAGAGGATCGATATAACAGGCTGACCAATCTAACAGGGCGAAAGCTGACCACCTAGATGGTGGACCAGAGCCTTGATGCTTGGGTGTCGTAGGGATAAGCCGAATCGAATAAACAGCAACAGGCGGTGCTGTTGCAATGCGTAAAACATGATGTTGGATGGGTCAACTGTGAATACAATTTTAAAGATGGGGACGTTGGCGCCGCCAAAGATTCTAGTTTCCAACTGCTGCATGGTAATTATTAGGTGAGACACCGACAGGCTGTGGAACAAGGTGGCGGCTCATGAGACCAGACCCTCGGTTAAGAATAGGTACACGAGCGCGCCTGATTGATTCCATCAAGAACAGACACGTCACGTACTGCTCATGACTTTACCGTAGGCAGCAGCAACTGTCCGCCAGTTCGATTCACGCTCGATGGGGCACATTCTGCCGCCACACTAATTTAGCTAGTAACTCGTTTGCTGGTGTACCCGATAGGATTGGTGTTGTCTCGCTTGTTAGTATATTCGTGTTACTTGTCGCATATATTGATGATTTGAAGAAAAAGCTACGGCTCTGAATGGCTAGAAGGCTACCCAGGTGTGCGACGCACCAAGGCTAAGGGTTGTGGCGTTCGCTTCTCACCTGTGGCTCAACCAACTCGGGTGAGGCTGGGGTTGTGCAAGTGATGCACAAAGTGGATCTTTATGCATCCCCTTGTGCTTCCGCCCCAGCCATCAGCACTCCACACTCCACCAGAACGCTTCCGCTCGCCTCACTTGCTCTTCCGACACCTGCGATTGCTGTGTCCATCCGCACTCCTCATCTACCCGACCGGCAACTTCGTCTGCCGCCCTCGTCTCGCTCTGCGCGGCTGCCAAGGCATATTTATATCCAAGCACTTGGCTATGGGATCCCCGTCTGCGACACTCATTCTCAGCCTTTAGCAGCTTCCACCCTCCAACAGCTGCTGCGGGCGGCACTCCCGTTACAAAGTGGCGGGCGCGAGCGCACTGTCGGCCGCACCACTATTCGACTTCACATCATCTTTATACACTAAGCCTCATCGTCGTGCGCCTCTCGCGACTGTCTCTGCGGAGCAATTATGACTCTCCGAGCGGGCACCAACGGCCTGGTTTCCAACGGTCACAACCACGGCAGTACTCCTGGCAGCGTCAATGGCGAACCTTCAAGATTCAAGTCACAGGATTTCTCTCGAAATCACAGCCCCGATGGCCACGATCTTCGACCTTCCACCGCGCCCGGTCGCAAAAATGGTCTCTCCTCCAGCGCCGAGATGGGAGACGACATGGCCCGGCAGCGCCCACAACGCCCAAATAAGCCCATGCTCCTGCGCTCCAAGAGTGACTATGCCAGGCCTCAAGAGCAAGACGATTCGGAGCAAGACGATGATGAGATTCCCGAATGGGGTGCTAGACACGGCTTCGAGGACCATTATCAATCCGAACACATCATTACACAGCTCGCCACCGTATGTTGCGCTATAGCTGCTTGACACCCAAGTGTGCTAACTCTGTTAGAATTGGTGCATGTATTTCACCGACAAGCGCCACGACACGACCGGCAAGCCCAAAGCCCTTCAGTCTGAGCTTCACGACTGGCGACAAAGGGATCGTCTGAAAACCGTTTCTGCGGCTCTTGCCGTCTGTCTTAACATTGGCGTTGAGCCCCCCGACCAGCTCAAAACGAATCCAGGCGCCAAGCTCGAGGCATGGACCGATCCTACTATACCGCCGGCGCAAAAGGCTCTAGAGAATATCGGAAAGGCCCTTCAGTCCCAATACGAAACGCTGGCCATTAGAGCTCGCTACAAGCAGTATCTGGACCCCTCGGTTGAAGAGACGAAAAAGTTTTGCGTTTCTCTGCGGCGAAACGCCAAAGATGAGCGCGTCCTGTTCCATTACAACGGCCATGGTGTTCCCAAGCCTACAGCCTCGGGTGAGATTTGGGTCTTTAACAAGACCTACACACAGTATATTCCGGTATCACTATATGATCTTCAGCATTGGCTGCAAGCACCGACCATCTATGTGTGGGACTGCTCCGAAGCTGGCAATATCCTCAACAACTATCATCGCTTCGTGGAAAAGCACGAGGAAGAGGAAAAGGAAACAGCCCAGCGCGATCCTCACTACGAAAAGACGGCTTTCCGCCCCTATATACATCTGGCTGCCTGCGCCGCCAAGGAGAACCTCCCGACTAACCCTCTACTCCCCGCCGACTTGTTTACGGCGTGTCTCACCACTCCCATTGAAATGGCTCTCTGGTTTTTTGTCCTTCAAAACCCCCTCAAGACCACCTTGACACCCGAGCGTGCCAAGAAGCTTCCGGGACGTCTGCAGGAGCGACGAACCCCCTTGGGCGAGCTTAATTGGATCTTCACAGCCATCACGGACAGTATCGCTTGGACTACGCTCCCTCGCGATCTTTTTCGAAAGTTTTTTCGTCAAGACCTCATGGTTGCCGCCCTTTTTCGCAACTTTTTGCTCGCTCAGAGAGTCATGATGGTCTATCGCTGTCACCCTCAGTCATACCCGCAGCTTCCTGACACGCATCAGCATCCCCTCTGGGAGACCTGGGATCTGGCCGTGGACATGGCGTTGGCCCAGCTTCCTATGCTTGAGAAGAAGGAGGCCGACGGCACCGAATACGAGTACCAAAATTCGACCTTCTTCACCGAACAACTTACTGCATTTGAAGTCTACCTGACACGTGGGGATGCAGTAGCTCAAAAGCCACCTGATCAATTGCCCGTGGTCTTGCAGGTACTCCTGAGCCAGCAACATAGAGTTCGCGCTCTTATTCTTCTCGGCAGATTCCTTGACTTGGGCCCATGGTCGGTGCAACTAGCTCTCAGCATCGGAATCTTCCCATATGTGCTAAAGCTTCTCCAGTCGGCAGCGACTGAGCTCAAGCCCGTCATGGTCTTTATCTGGGCTCGACTCATCGCCGTCGATATAAGCTGCCAACAAGACCTTGCGAAAGATAATGGCTACGGCTATTTTGCGCAGATACTCAAGCCCACCGAGGCACTGCCAGTCGTCGACAGTGATGAGCACAAGGCCATGTGCGCCTTCATCCTGGCTATGCTGTGCAAGGATTATCAGAATGGTCAGATGATCTGCAATCAAACAGACATCATGACTTACTGCTTGACGCATATCCAAAATCAGGAGAATCACCTTTTGAGGCAGTGGGCATGCTTATGCATCAGTCAGCTGTGGCAAGATCTTCCAGAGGCCAAATGGCGTGGAATCAGAGAGAACGCCTATGTGACGCTAGCATGCCTCACTAAAGATCCTTGCTGTGAAGTGCGCGCAGCCGTCATTCATGCCATGACTACATTCCTCGGCATCCCAGATCTGACCGAAGAGGTAGCAAAAATTGAAGAATCGATTGCTTGGACAATTCTGGACATGGGAACTGATGGCAGCCCCATGGTGCGCAAGGAATTTTTAGTCTTTCTATCGCACTTCATTGTGCGCTACGAAAGCAAGTTCTTGGTAACCGCGTATGAACAGCTGTTGGAGGAAAAGGATTACCTACTCTTCCCTCCACAGGATGACGGCCATGACTACAAAATGGGACTGCACTATGCACGCGCCGAAAATCGCAACAAGGATGGCACGATCAAGCCTACCGCCCATGGACTTTCTCACAACAGCGTCTATATGGCCTGCTGGAAGCACGCTCTGATATTGAGCGTCGACCCTCACCCGGATGTCCAGCGTTCGGCTACCATCATCATTGACTATATGCATAAAGCCCTTATCAACTCACCTCTTGGGGAACAGGCCCAGTCTTTGATGCGAGAAATTCAAAGGAGAGCGAACCGCGCCACTTTCAAGAGTGCGGCCACGGCTCACCAGCGAAGAAGTCTTATGAGCGGAAATGGCGCACCTGTCGCGGCTCCTCTGCCATCACCAGGTCTGCTTAGACGTACTGCAAGCCTGCTGTTCCAATCATTTGTCGGCAACGAAGACAAGTCTCGACCAAATACGCCATCTGGTTCTGTGACGTCGATAGCTCCGCCGAGATCCCCGGGTGCTCCCCTCCCTCCGGATCAAGCCTTTGCACCTCCTGAACAGAATGATACTTTTGGCACTCCTGCCGCTTACCACGCCGCCCGTGAGCCTGTTTCCGGCCAATTTGAGGAACGAGACCTGACAGAGTCGCCGACTCTGCCTTTGATAAGCAAGTTCTTGGACTGGTCAACCGAATACTTTCGGGAGCCCCAGATGAAGAACAGCGAGGCAGACGAACCCGGCAGCACAGACTACAATGAAAGACTCTGGAGAAGACAGCGGAACGAGACAATCCTACGTGAGACTCAACCGCTCAAGCAATTTGCAGGCAGTCATCGCTGGAACAATCAGCTTGCCATGGTGAATAATGGCGCGCAGCCCGCAAAGATGACGTTTCATCAATACGAAGATCATTTGGCTGTGTCTGATGATGGCAATACTGTCATGGTGTGGGATTGGAAACGGCAGGGTCGATTGAGCAAATTCTCCAACGGAAATCCTGAAGGGTCTAGGATCAGCGATATGAAGTTTATAAATGAGGACGACCAGGCAATGCTGTTGACGGGGTCATCGGACGGCGTCATTAGAATTTACCGCAACTACGATTCCGATGGAGAAATTGAGCTGGCCACATCATGGCGCGCACTTACGCATATGGTGCCGAGCAACGTGAACTCGGGCATGGTATTTGACTGGCAGCAAGTCAAGGGTCGAGTCCTCGTTGCAGGCGATGTGCGTGTCATTCGGGTATGGTATGCCGCGAGCGAGACGTGCGTCATGGATATTCCTGCTCGATCAGGATCATGTGTTACCTCGCTGACTTCGGATCAAATGACTGGCGACATCTTTGTGGCCGGCTTTGGCGACGGAGCAGTTCGCGTCTTTGACACTCGTATGAGACCCCAAGAGTCGATGGTGCGCAAGTGGAAGGACGAGTCAGACCGCCAATGGATCAAAGCTGTTCATATGCAGCGAGGTGGACAGCGCGAGCTGATGAGCGCCAGCCGAAATGGCAAAGTCAAAATTTGGGACATCCGAATGGATAAGGCGCTGCGGTCGTTCCAGACGATGCGAGACACTCTTCGTACCGCCAGCACGCACGAGCACTTGCCCGTGTTTGCAGTGTAAGTTGATAATTCTCTGCATCTACAAATGCATACTAATATGTACAGTGGCACCTCGACGCATTCCGTAAAGGTCTTTAACCTCGACGGAGCAGAGCTCTCGCGGCTGGAGCCGTACTCAAGCTTTCTGCAGCAGAACCGCAGTTCGCCCATTTCGGCGACGGCGTTCCATCCGCACCGTCCGATACTAGGATGTGCGGCGCGAGGCGACCATCACATTAACCTTTTCACCTGTGAAAAGGGTGAGCCATTGAGTCTGCCTTGAGGGCAAAACTGGACAGCATCGTGTGAGGCGTTTCCGCGACGACGAACCATATTTCTTATTTCTCATTACTACATTATCTCTCGGAGCGTTTTTGTTGTTTTCTTTTCATTCTTCACTATTGTATTAGGTACTCTTCCCAACATGTTTTGAGTAGCGAGATGGGTGGCGTTGGGCAAAACACGTGTTGTGAGCTGGTCATTGCATAGCCTGCGTAATTGGCTAGGAACTCTACCGCGAGGGAAGCGGTACTAATTATAGCGTTGAATATACCTTGAATATGTTATTCAAGCTCTTCCATGATTTCTCCTGCGATGAGGACCGAGACCGGCTTGCTGGAGTCAGGCCACACGAGCCTGTCCTGGCCCCACCTTGAAGAATGACGCTGTGCGGCTGTGGTGGCCTGCCTTTGGTGGGTTGGCGGGGTAAAAAACACCAGATTTTATGACTCTTTTCTTCGCTACTCTCACAATTACTTGTGCCATTAAAACATCTTTTTTGTCCGCCACCAGAGTTTCCGCTTCGATTGACGGTAGATAAAAGCGCTTGCTTTGGCTGATAGCTTGCGGTTGACTCAATCCCATCTGTTGACGACGCAACACCGACTCGAACTTGGGCAGACAACCTACCCCGCCCTCGACCGCCACAGAAGAAACAAGCCGTCAATACCGCACGCACGCCTTCCGACATGGCTGACGCTCCTGCCCCCGAGGCTAGCAAGCCCGCTGAGCAGCCCGCTGCCTCCGCTGCTGCCTCTGCCGGCGGTGAGGAGGCTGGCAAGGCCGGCCCCTCGAAAAAGGCCTTGAAAAAAGCCGAAGCCAAGGCCAAGAAGGAAGCCGAAAAGGCGCGTCGCGCGGCCGAGCACCAGGCCAGCCAGGCCGCCGCCAAAGCCGCCGCCGGGAACACAGAGGACCTGGCCAAGGATAGCTACGGCCCGGTGCTGCCCGCGACCAAGGTCGAGAGCTCCCGCGTCAACCTCAAAAATGTCGACGAGTCGCTGCTGGGCAAGCCGATCAAGCTGCGGGCGTGGATCCAAAACTCGCGCATGCAGGGCGCCAAGATGGCGTTTGTCGAGCTGCGCGAGGAGCGCGACTGGGCAATCCAGGGCGTCGTGGCGGCGTCGCCCGAGGGCACGCCCGTGAGCAAGCAAATGGTCAAGTGGATCGGCGGGCTCAACCTCGAGAGCTTCGTGCTCGTCGAGGGCCGCATCGAGAAGCCTCTCGAGCCCGTCAAGAGCGTGCGCGTCTCCAACTACGAGCTGCACATTACAAAGTGCTACCTGGTCGCCAAGGGGCCCGAGGTGCTGGGCATGGGCCTTGCCGTGTCGAACCGCCCCGTCGCCAACTTTGACGACGAGGAGCCTGCGTCGTCCGGTGCTGCCGCCGCCGGCGATGCGGCCGTCGAAGAGGCCACAAAGGCTGTTGAGGCGGCGTCGCTGGAGCCGGGTGCGGTGCTGCCGGGTGCCTCCATGGCGACCCATCTCAACAACCCGGCCATGCACAAGCGCTCGCCCGTGCAGCAGGCCATTTCCGACGTGCGCATGACCACCAGAAAGCTTTTTGCCGACTATCTCGACTCGCAGGGTTTCAATCAGTTTGAGCCTCCGTGCCTGATTGGCGCCGCTTCCGAGGGTGGCTCCAACGTCTTTGGCCTGCCCTACTTTGACAAGCAGGCGTTTCTGGCGCAGTCACCCCAATTCTACAAGCAGATTGAAATTGCCGGTGGCCGCAAGCGTGTCTACTGTATCGGTCCTGTATTCCGTGCTGAAAATTCAAACACGCCCCGCCATATGACCGAGGTACGGTTAACCTTGACTACTAGGCACAGTAGCTTTGCTAACTTGAATTCAGTTTACTGGTCTTGATTTGGAAATGGAAATCGAAGAGGACTACACCGAGGTCCGTGACATGCTCGAAACTACTCTTCTGTACATTTTTCGCGGTCTCAACGAGCGCTGCGCCGAGCAAATCGCCCTGATCCGCACCGTCTATCCCTCGGAGGAATTTCTGCTGCCGCAGCCCGGCAAGGAGGTGCGGCTGACGTTTGCCGAGGGCCAGGCTCTGCTCCGCGCCGAAGGCCCTGAGGAGTACCGCAACGTGTCCGACGACGAGGACATGTCGACGCCGCAAGAAAAGGCGCTGGGCGCGCTGATTCGCGAAAAGTACCAGACCGACTTTTATATCCTCGACAAGTTCCCCGAGGAGGCGCGGCCGTTTTACGCGCTCGAGGACCCGACCAACCCCAAAGTGACCAACGCTTATGACTTTTTCATGCGCGGCCAGGAGATTCTGTCTGGCGGGCAGCGTATCCACGACCCGGAGACGCTCGTGGCGCGCATCAAGAAGAAGGGTGTCGATCCAGACAGTCCGGGCATCAAGGAGTACGTCGACGTCTTTCGAAGCGCCGGTGTGCCTCCCCACGGCGGCGGTGGTATTGGTCTCGATCGTGTCGTGGCTTGGTATCTCAACCTGCCCAGCGTGCACTTGTGCAGTTACTACCCACGCACGCCGAAGCGTTTGACGCCGTGAGTGCATTGGTTTCGTAGATGAGACGGCCGTTCAAAGTTGTCAAGAAAACATAGAATAGGCAAGGGTCAATGAAAATATGGAGACTGTTGTTACCACACCGCTTTGAAATTTCTTGAACAATGACGATGCCAAGCTGGTACAAGAGTCATGACAGCCTCTGATGGAGTGCATGTACTGTGAGTACCGCGACCGTGTAAGAAAACCGGTCATATATGTTGGCACCTATTAACTTTTCTCCATCTGAATCAACAATTAAATTACCACGTGCTCGGTAAATCATTTTGCCGTTTCAGCCAAGAATGCCAAGGCAAACGTCGAGTAAGGAATGAATAGAAGCAAGGCAACCGAAAGTGTCGAAAAGGCATAGAAGAGGGAACGGTAATTATATATACAAAAGATTATTGTCAACAGGAGTGTCTTCAAACTAGGTCTTAGTGATGCTTGAGCGATAATAACTAAGCTAGTGTAAGAAACATGTCAGCTTTCGATAGAGTGTATGGTGTTTGTGTGAGAGAACTAGCCACGTATGTTGCTACTCAGTTTGCTTCGGCTTGATGACGAGTAAATTTTCCTTACCTGAATCACAAGGATATTTTGCGACAGCTGGATCACAAGTAAATTACAGCACAGACTCGGTGGATCATTTTCCCGATTCCGCCAAGAACTTCAAACGGCCAATGCCATAAGGCCAATGCCATAAGGCTAATGCCAAAGACCAATCCATAAGGCCAATGCCACACGCTTAATTTCGGAATCCGAGTGCCGGATAAGGGGTTGACGATTATATGTAAACTACAGAACCGAGCCAACGAAAAGATTTTGACCCGTCACGAAGCTAGCATCTGTAGTTGTAGGAATCTCCTGCCTAGTGGCGGCAAACTATCACAGAAGACAGCCTACAAGAAGCTAGTACAAACAAAAAGGGTGTGTTCTCCGTGAAGCTAGCATCTTTATAGAAATCTGCTGCCGAGTGGCGGCAAACTATCACAGAAATTAGTGTACAAAACCAAGGCAACGATGGCATCGTCTTTTTAAAAATTTCAGGCGTGCCGGTACACTATTATAGAAGATGGACTATAGGAGCGAGTCAGCGAAAATGGCCGACTAGTACCTTTACCGCAACTTTCCAGAAAACCGGCAGACAACGAAAAAGGGTCTTTCCACGAACCCTAGCATCTTGTTCCAAACATTCTAGCGAGTGCTGGCAGAACCATGTCCAAAAGACTAGTCATGACGTGCATTGACGATTCCGCCCGGAAAGCTCAATGATTCCATTTCCCCTGGCTTTGACGGGAATTGGCGGGCAGGCAATATACGAGCATACGACGCCCCACGGCGATAAAATATAACAAGAGATGCCATCTTGGCTCAAGTTCCCGTCTTGGGCGCGTCTATCATTATTAAATGACGACGGGAGTTCCTCCGCTCACACGCGGAGGTTTACAGGGTTCGGTGGCACGTTGCGCATCTTGCCCGACGGGTTTGAAGGGGAAAAAAAAAAAACGCTATATCGTACCATGTATTCCTACATGGGGCCGTTTGATGCCCAATTTTGGTCTTCCAATAGGGGTGCAGGAATGCTATCACAAGCTTTATTAGCGAGACGGCTCATCAAGGGACACACCAATTCACTAATCTCGCGGCTAGGGCTTTTTTTCCTTTTCGCTAGGTTGGCTAAGCAATTGTCAGGTTTGTCATTGGCTTGATGGTTCTACTAATTGCACAGTAGGGTGTGAAGGTAGCTGACATAAAAAAAGGCCCCCAGTTTGTAAGCTGCCCATCGGCGATCGCACGATGAATTGCGAACCTTGTTCAGCAATGGACTATGCCTTGTCTGGATTAACCCCGAACGCTAAGCATTTCAGCCTGGGAAGGTTCTGGCCACTAGAAGCTTGCTGCTCGACACCACCGTCAAAGCAAGGCGTAACGTATGAGTACCTTGGTGCCCTTAACATAAAAAATAAAAAAAAATTAATGCCCACCTTGGCAAGGGCCCCAAACCAGGGATATCGCATAGCTAAAAACGATGATGCACATATATATATATTTTTTAGTGTAATTGCCACTGCGGGGGCTAGTCTCAGCTGAGGGCACAGGCGAAAGCAGCCGGCAAGCGGGGACCGGCAAAGCAGGGGGGCCTCTCAAGACAGTTTTAGACGATGCAAGCCATGAGCAGATGCAAGGCGATTCAGAACAATGCAGGCGAATTGCAGCATGGAGGCTATGCGAATTGATGCAGGCGAGGCAAATAGATGATTCTGGCAGATAGGGTAAGCAACGAAAATAGGAAAGACATTACAGCAACAACACAGCCCTCTGGCCGACCTGGGCTTAGGTAAATAAGTAATTGGTAGGAAAAAGCCATTACTGTTGATTATTAACAATTTCCGTTGATTAATACCCCCCCTGGTGACGCTAAACTATACACGGTTAAAGATTTTGGTGGAGGTGGTTATATGGGACCCCTTCCCGACAAGGTATAGGGGTCGTTGCTTGAAAAGTCAAAAATCAGTTGTTGGAGATGTTTTAGCAGCCTCGCCCTACGACCCTAACAGAAACGGGCAAGGACTCGACGTTCGAAATTGGAAATGGCAAGTTTGCAAAGACGCCAGCAAGTAATAGTTGCAAGAGCGCCCGATTTCTGTACTATTGCGTCTAGTTTACTCGTGCATCTTTTTCTGGAAAAATTCCAAGATTTAGATTCCTAATTCATACAAGTTAAATAGTAGTTGCTTTGTTGTTGTTCGGCCTTTGCCACCCCACCTTTTACAACAGCTTAGCTCGGCACAGCCGTTCAACCGCCCTTTTACCTACAGGCGCTTCGCCTCTGCGCCCCTCTCCTCTTTTCGCACTGGCACCATTCTAGACTTTTCAACATTTACTAAACAACCTAACCTACTGAGTAAGTTGCTTTGGACAGCCCTATCGAATGCCATGGCAATTAATGGCAAAGCTTGAAACCCTTTTTTTTTTCGTGTTGATTAGTTACCAGCCACTCTCGTAGCTTTTCTTTCTTTTCATTTATATTCATTTCTTTGCCTCGTTCTTTCCCTTTCTCCTCTCTTCTCCACAGCATCCCGCAATCAATTATATCTTTTCTTCACCCCCCCCCCCCCTTCTCTGCAAATCATCAGAAATCCTACGAAGCATATTAAAAACCTGTACTTTGACAGTGATATGCTTGACAACACCTTCCACCGTCACGCCGCGATGAACTTCTTTTCTGATTACCGATATGACAGCCCCGAAGCTGCTGCCGCCGCCGCCGGCAAGCAACCTTACGGCTTCCTCGAGGATATGCATTCGACGACCACCTCGCACGCTGTACCGGGCGGTTCAACCGAAGTTGGACGCGCATCAACACCACACGTATGTCATCTGATTTCTCCTCCCCCCCCCTTCCCCCCTCTCCAGTGTTCGCAGTTCACAGAACTGACTGCTAGATTACGCATCTTGTTTTTTAGTCAACGTTTGACGCTGCTCTCGCCGGTGAGGATTTTGCCAGCTACGACTACGGCGCGGCGGATCTGGGACCGCCCAACAACAGCCTTGCAACCGCGCCGTTTCCCAACAGCCCGTCCGCCGCCGCACACTTGCACCACGCTGCTGCCTTTGCCGCGTCCCAGCAGCAAATGGTGCAGCATCATCAGGCCATGCCTGGCCATTCCGATCAGCAAAGCCCAGAGGCGAGTAAGGGGAACTCGGACGATGACGATCTGACACCTGCGCAGTCACGCCGCAAGGCGCAAAATCGAGCCGCGTAAGTAGTCTTCTGCTAGTGCATGAAAGAAAAAGAGAGAAAGAAAGAAAGAGAAAGAGAGAGAGAGAGAGCAGAGAGCTATGTCAAGATCTCGAGGAAGTTTAGGTCTGACAACTGAGTAAAAAATAGGCAACGCGCATTTCGCGAACGCAAAGAGAAACACGTCAAGGATCTCGAGAGTAAGCTCGCCAACCTCGAAAACTCGCAGCAGCAAGCATCGTTTGAAAATGAGCGTCTGCGACGACATCTCCAAAAGGTGTCGACGGAAAACGAAATCCTCCGCGCCACATCCAACATGAACAATCAATCCGCGCCGTCCCAGCACCAGCATCATCAGCAACAACACGGCGGCGGTGGCGGCGGCGGCCACCGCCGCCGCCCCTCGTCGCCGCCGCCCCTCATCAACGGCCCCACCGAATACCGACCCACGGATTTCTACGCGTCCCTGCTGCGAGACCACGCCACCAAGTCGCCCTCGCACCGCATCATCATGGGCGACGACGGCGAGCGCCTGCTGGCTCCCGGCGCGACGTGGGACTTGATTGTCTCGCACGAGCTGTACAGGCGCGGCCTCGTCAATGTCAGCATGGTGAGCGAGAGGCTGCGCGACAAGGCGCGCTGCGACGGCCAGGGCCCCGTGTTTCCCGAATCGACCATTATCGAAGCTATTATGCAGAGCGTTGCCAGCGGGTCGGACGATTTGCTGTGAAGTAAATGCTTTGCTTTGCTTTGCTTTGCTTGATGATGATGGCGCGCGCCGCAAGGAGGAAAGAAAAGGTTGTAGGTTTGTGGACCTGCCGCCGCAGATGGGGAAGGGCGGGGCCGTCAAGAAGGAAAGAGTGGGGCCGGGCCGGTCTTAACATTTTTTTATACAATGCTTATAGATGATGTTTTGTTCCTTGCTCGTAGTATTGGGCATGCCAATACTCCTTTGATCATAGATGATTGTCTTTCTTTTTCTTTGTTCAAACATGTACATCACACAGCCGCTAGAGTTTACAGTATATAGCTATTTTTTTTCGTACAATGATCCCCAAACCCAAGTTATGAATTGAACGGGCCCGAGATTTCGAGACTACCAAACTAACTAGTGGATGACGGAAAGTATCCGTAGCTTCAACGCCGGAAAAGGTGTCGTGCTGACGGACCAGAAATGGGTTTATTTGGAATATAAAATTGTATGCGAGAGGAGAGTCCATCTATTTGGAATAGGATTATATATAAAGAAATTAAAAATAAAAGAGCAAGAATGAGAATATACATGTCTCGATAAATTCCAACGCCCACCTATCCCATCCAACGCCCACAACTTCCCTTCTCTTTCCACCCACACCCCCTCCACCTTTCCTCACGTTAATTCTTTTCCACGTCCCGTCCATGCAATCAACTGAAAAGAAACAAAAAGTCCATATGCTAATTGGTTTCAAGCCGCAAAACAGCATTATAAAAAAACAAAATCTCACGAGTTCTAAGAAAACAATGAATGCTGTAAAAAAAAATGAAGAAGAATGCAATATTCACAGCACTTTCGTGTTCCCATTCTCCTCTTCCCCTTTCTTCCATTACCTGATACAGCCTCCTGTCCTACATCTCTTGCGTCGACAACACACAAAAGTCCGTAATGCGCTCGTCGAGGCAAAGCATTTCCCCGCCTCTCTCTTGTGTTCGTGAGAGTCGCATGTACCGTACTTAATGCGTCTTTTGCGTCTTGGACCACGCAGGCTCAGGAGCCTTGGCGACAGCATCGTCCTCGACGTGGTGGTACTTGATAGTCAGGCACCAAATATCAAGATAATCACAAATGGTGACAATCACATCAACCACAAAGCTGCCATAGACACCAAACGCCGTGCCGAGCATGAAAAACACATAGGCAACCTGGTAAGGGCCGTCACCGAGGGCGCTGGGCCAGCCAAAGCCAAAGCGATCCGCAAGAATAGGCCCCATCGAGTCCGCAACGCCAATCATGAGCAGCGCGCCAAGCACATTATAATAAGGAAAGTCCTGCTTGAGGAGGTGCGCTGTAATCATGCGGCCGACCGAGTAGGCGTTGACGAGACCGACAAAAATGGCAAACGGCACCAGGTGGTTGCGGAGGATGACAGGCTGCTGCTTGAGATACGAGACGACGAGGAACCAGACGGCAAAGATGGGACCGAGGCCGATGAGGGCGCCGCGCGAGTTCTCGCCGCGGGCACGACGGGCGCGCATCACATTGAGCGACGATTCGACCGTGTTGAAGACGAGCACAATGGTGCCTTGCACCAGGTACCACTCGGTAAAGGACAGGTTGTAGATGGACATGGGGATGCCCATGTTGTCGGGAAAGCCGAAAGCGCGCAGCATACTCTGCTGCCAGACGTGGGCGCCGCCCAGGAAGCCGGTCAGGGCATAGACCAGGACGAGGATGAGCACACCTTCGACGGGGCCGTTGACGATGCCGAGCGTGAGCGTCTTGGTGTGGTACTCATCCCAGGTCTGGACGTAAAAGGTGAGGAGGGCTGGAGATGTGGGTTAGCGTGTTTGATGGCGACAGCACAAGTACAAGGTCTGTACGTACAGGCAAAGAGTGTGGCGACCGTCTTCCATCCCTGGCCCATGTTCTGGGAAGCGGCAAAGATGAGGACTTCGAGGGAGGTGTTGAGGGCGTCGACGCCATGATCAAAGAGTTCGCCGAGGGGACCGGATTGCTTGGTGCGACGACTACATCATTGTCAGCATTTCTTCTCTTTTTTCTTTTTCCTCGCTTCGCTCGACGTGGGCCGTCAAAAACCCAGCCCATCTTTTGCAAGATGCGCCGAGCGAAGCGAGGCCTCTAAAAACTTACGCCTGCGCGCCGTCGACGGCATCAAACGTCTGGTAGAGAAACAAGCCGATCGCCCAGCTAAAGTACACCCATGGCGGGCAGTCCTGGTCCAGCGTCGGGTTGTACCACAGCAGTGTCAGGAAATTCACCACCACAAACACGAACCCCGTCAGCGTTATCATGTTGGGTGCCATGGTCATCGGGAACAGGTGAATGACAAAGTTTGTGTAGAACGGCTTGAGGATGTACTTGGACACGAGCGATCGGTCCACTGACGAGTACTTGTACTCGCGCAGCGCCGGCAGCTCGCTATGGCGAATGTAGACCATGACGGGCAATTCTTTTTTTGATCGTATCGTCGGCGATGGAGGAAGAGGAAGATGCGAGTTCTGGAGCGCGGATCGTGATGGAGCGCGTTTTTTTGGTTTTCTTGTTGGGGCGGAACGGCGGGACAAGAAAAACAGGGGGTAAGCGATAAATTAACAAATCCGAGATGCGTGTGCGACGAGTGCGCCCAGCAGAGAAAAAAATGCAATTAGGGCCAACGAGGCTTGTATTAAAGAAGGAAAAAAAAAAAGGTACAAACTCGACGAGAAAAATGCCGTCGAGTGGAGCGGAAGCGACTGTTGGCAGATAACCGAGGCGAGGTTGTGTGTCGTCGTCGCGCCGGCGATGATGGCAGAGGGAAGAAGAAGAAGAAGAAGCAGCTGTCATTTTCTTGGTCAGGAGGGAAAAGCTGCAAGGTACTAGGGTAGTCCGGTTGTATGGGGGCACCCACATTCGCTATACGGCCTCGTCACGCGTGCATGAATCACGGGCTCTAACTATCAAGACGGACGCGCACAAACTCGGCGAGATTTTCAAGATGATGAGACAGAAGAAAAGAAGAGAAAATACGCCATGTTGACTAGCAAATTTGTCAAGAAAAGACCCCTTTCGTCTTCACCCACCTTCTACGTTCGGGAAGCGCGCACGAGACCATCAGCCCAGCAAGCGGGCCCTTTCGTCTGCAACCCCTTTCCACCTCCTCCCACTTCAGGGGTGCATCCCAGCAAGCAATTTAATGATCTACCATTTCTTCTTTTCTTCTCTTTCTCTTTTTTTTTGGCCTGCATTTCCATCTCTTTTTACGTCATCGTTCAAAAAGGACACGTTCATCCAGCAGGCTGCTGCAGTTGCTCCGTCCATCCGCTGGCTTTCACGTGCGCTCCACGTACTCGCATACCACATCCCCTGCCCCTGACCGTCCTTCGTCAGCCCACCATCAAAAGTACCCAGACGCCAACTCGCGCTCCCTTCTGTAATAACAACACACAGCCGTTATATATACCCATCCATCAGCGCGCCTTCCCACACACCATCGCGGCCTCATTATCATCACCACCACCTCCACATGACTCCCTTATCCCTTCAAAGCTGTGCCTTGCCCCAACAACCACGATACTAAAAATCGTCAACTCCAAAAAATTCACCCATATAACCACCCTGCCCAAGACGAGACAAACCAGCAAACGACCCTCTGCCAAGTCCCGCTAGCTGTGAAGCTTGACCTTTATTCCCCCTAGTCCATCTCCACCCGTCCCTCCTCCCCCCTAACCTTGTCCCCTTTCGTCTGGTCTTTGCTCTGCAATGCTTTCAGGGTTCAACCTTGGGCCGGCCAGTGGTAGTAGAGTGTGAAAAGAGAATCGCGTCTTCAACATGGTGCCTTAATATGCTGATTCCCTGTCCAAGGCTGTGGCCGGGTGCCCTTAGCCCATACGACAATCGAAGAAAATGATATTATTTCCATCTCTCTGGTCATTACCATTATCCTACATCCCTTTCTCAATAATTGGCCATGAACCTTCAATCACGTCTAACCGCCATAGCTTCCCGTCTGGTTCATTCTTCTGGCACCATCTTCTACAAAGACATCACAGGCTCACGACACGTAGTACATCAGTACGATTTGTCCTTTTCAGCTACAATTGTCATCCGACTCCCATACCAACTTGATCTACAGCCAAGCCCCCTACTGTCCATGACGCTTCTTGAGCAGCTCCTCGAGACTGCGCTCCAGATTGGCCATGGCCATATCGAGAAGCGGTTTGGCATGCTCAGCCACCTCCATCTTGTTGGCTTCTGCAATCTTGATCTCCGCGTGCCTGTTCCATCCGCCACAACCCGGTCGTCCATCGCCAATCACACCCGCATACATCTCCTTTGTCCCGTCTGTCCCTCGTGTCTCTTCGCTGCACAGTCTCTCGCAACCATGGTACCACATTCTGTCCATCTTTTGCATGTACGCGATAAATGCTGCTTCGTACTCGGGGTTCTTGCGAGTAAACTCACCAGCATACGACGCATGCATGCCCCATCTAGGCCGTGCAAGTACCGCGTCGCTAGCTGTAAATCCATTCGCATCACGTCTATAGGCTCCGCTGTCCGGAGATCCTACAATACCATAGATCCCATTCATGGAGCCAGACTTGAGCATCTGACTGTCTTGAATAAGCTGTGTTTGGTAAGCTGTTTCGGACTCGTGTCGAGACAGCGAGCCCTCGAGCTTGCCACGGGCGTCGTCAATGCCAGCGTGCTGCAGTACTCGTGCCGTGACAGCGTACGCATCATCCTCCACCTGGTTTGCAGCCTTGACTTCGGTACTCAATGCTTTAAAGGTCGATTTGAACGTTGATGCGCGATACTGCCTCTGTCCAGGCGGCCCGGCCGTCAGGGGTCTTGGGGCACCAAGAGCAATGTGCGTGAGCCAGGCAGCATTCGGCTCCGAGCTCTCGCTGTTGGGTGGCGGGCTCGTTCCCTGATGCCGACCCCTCTCGGCGATGCTCTGCAATTCAGCCTTGGCCGTCGGCTGCGATGCCACAGAGTCCGAGTTTGACAGTCGTGGTTTGATCCAGGATCGATCATATAATATATCAGGGCTTGATCTTGAATCCCAAAACTGGGGTGACATGTCGTTTGCACCAACAGTATTGTAGAGGTTGGGTCTTGGCTTCGCCGGGCGCAAGAGGGCTTTCTGAGCCTTCTTCTGAATGGGGTTCGGATACGAAGCAAGATTTTGAAGCGACTTGACAGTCATGTTCACCATGAGATTATCGATTCCGTCATCTTCCTCTTCGTCTTCATCATCTCCGTCTTGGTCTCTGTCACTGGAGATATAGCTCATGCTCTCATCTGCCTCGTGGGCATTGTTGGCCGTGGTGGCGCTCCAGCGGGAAGACATGTCATCAAAGTAGCCGTTCTTGCTAACGGGGTTGGCCGCTCGATCGTAATTTTGCTGCAAGGGTGTGTACTGAGTGGCAAGATACGGGGAGCTGCGGCCGTTGCTTTTAGCTTGCAAAGACGCAAGCAGGGAGCGTGGCAGTAAGGATAAGTCGGAATAGGCGCCACCGGACGTCCACTTGAGCGATCGACCTCGTCTGGTGGGAGGCTGTAGGGGCTGGGTAGAGTTTGGGTTGTAAATGGTACCGGCCGTCGTGTAAGTAGGCTGAGCCTGCTGGTTGGATGAGCCGCTGGCCATGGAAGGAGAGATGCTCTCTGTTGGTGATGGCTTCTCCATCTTGAGATTTCTCGGATCTGTTTTCTGTTTGTTCAAGCGGGTGGATGGATATGTCTTGCTCCTCGATTAAATAGCCGGGCAGAAATGTCGAACAGATAGGCTGAAGCAAAGAAAGAGATCTGGGAAAGTCTGAATTAGAGGAGCCAAATTCGGGGATGCCAAAAGAGTAACGCTCGTCTCCAACACAATTCTCCAAAGGTCAAGAAAATGGATAGAGAAAATTGCACCCAAGAATGCCAAAGAATCAGTGTAGAGTAAATGCGGAATGAATCATCGCTCCAATACTGGAACAAGACGATCATCACTATTACAGCAGAAAAAGACAGGCAGAGAAAGCGAGTTGGGCGGATCATATTTGGTCAGGACAGAAGCGAGCGCGCCTTCCTCGAGTCCGCAGCCCCTCCACGGGGTAACCAGAAAAGGAAAAACGGAGCGAGGAAATGAGGCAGCAGAATAAAGGGAAAATGCGTACCTGATGAATCCAAAAAGTATAGAAACTGAAGAAATCGAATTTCAAATGTACACAAGGAGAGGGTGAGGATAAACGAGTGGCATCTCATCTGCCCATGTCCAAAAAACGATTTGATTCCAAAGGACAAGAGAGGGAAATTGCAACAGATTAAGATGAATAGATGGTGGACAAAGTAACTGAGTTGAATGGGACGTATCTCGTCAGGTGTTGATTCCGTCGCCAGCACCGCGTAATGTTTCGACCATAGGGAGTGAATGGACTGATGATGCCGAAACAAAGTCTCGTCACGCAAAAAGTTCTCTCTCAGGCCAGAAATGCAGCATCGAGAGACGAGGAGAAATTGTGACTGCAAACGAGGGCCGCCACCTGCGACCATTGACGCCCAAGTTCCCCTCCCACGTCACCAGTGCAAACGGGCCTTCAAACACGCACCTCTCTCCACTACAGCCAGCTCATCAAGACAGCCTCTCTTTAAAAGTTGACACTTTTGTTGCATTATATATAATATCACATAGATATCCTATCTCAACAAAAAGACGCTATCGTCTCTTTTTTTCAGCGCTTGTATGATAAGCTATACCTGTTCAACCCTGTCCTATCGTAAACCTCGCAGCACGCACTTGGCGGCGGCAACCCGTCTTCGCCCCTCGTTAAGCGTCCTCCTCCTGTCCTTGCAATGCATTGCGACACCTCATAAACGAAATCAAAATTTGAATGGCCATCCATACCATAACCAAATGACAGCCAAAGGGCCTTGCGGGATAAAAAAAATAATACACCCGAAATGAGCGGCAAGGGAAGAAAAGCTATATATAAAAAGTGCTCATTTCTCCAAAGAGTGCCACTCGGCAAGAAGCACAGTCGATGAGTTGTAGTAAGAAACAGAAAAGAAACCCCCGTATATCCGAATCCAAAGACAAAATGGAAATTTTCAATGAAAGACAAAAACGCTCGAAGCGAAGTGTAAAAAAAATCAATCAGCAACTTCCCTATATCGCGTTGGGATACGCGCTTCCAGGGACTAGGCCGGACGGGTTGCCATGTTTGAGCTTCCCGGAACGACCGCCTGCGAGCTGAAAGTCGGGATTGTCTAGAAGTATGTCCTGCCGCTGCTGCTGAACGCGACGCGCACCGTTGCTGGGCATGGGATGCTGGTGCGGATTCCAGCGCGGGTTGACACCACGCTGCGAAACAGACGTAAAGTTGGATCGCTCCGATCCCGCCGGGCTGCGTGATCCATCCATGACGTGCACATCCTCGTAGACGGGCTCGGAAGGCGAGGCGATAAGGGCCGGATGGGGGCCGGAGGCTTCGTACCTAGGTTCCACGTCTTCGTAGTAGCCGCCACGGGCACTAGGACCAGCCGCTAGAGGACTGGTCGGTTCGCGGTAGTTGACAGCTGGGGATCGGCGATCAGCGCCATAGACGGAAGGCTGGTCCCGAGGGGATCGTCTGCCAGAGTCGTGGTTCCAGGCGGCGCGTGGAGGGAGATACTCGTCCGTGCTGTACTTGCTTCCGTCGCTCACGTAGCCGGGGCGTATCTGCCCCATAGGGTGACCTTGCTGCATGTGAACCATGCCGGTAGCATCGGCATCGTTTCCAGGGGTCGTGTTGATGGGTGATGCGCCATAGCCATGATGATCTGACACGCTACTAGCCAACTCAGTAGGCTGGTCAACTCCCGTGGGAGCTAGGCCCGTGGGAGCTAGACCCGTAGAAGCTGGAACTTCGGTGGGGAGCGGTGGCGGCGATTCGGCGCGTGGCAGGTCTGCTTCGGTGTTTGCGTAGCTCGGGTTGCTTTGCGATGCCCAGTTGTTGTAGTCTCCTTGGCTGTCGGCTGGCTGATTGTTGTAGGCATTGTACGAATCCGGAGCCGAAGGTCGTCTGTTGTAGCCTTGGTGGCCACCACGGACCATTGCAGCTCCAGCCATGGCACCTCCTGCTGCGGCAGCGCCCGCCATTGCTGGGCCACCATATCCGTCTCGTGGCTGACCGTATCCGTCTCGCGGCTGGCCATATCCGTCTCCGCGCTGGCCATAAGGGCCGCCTCTGCCGCGAGGCGCCATACCACCGCGGTTATAGCCCCCTCTTCCACGAGTCGGCGCGCCATAGCCACCGTAGCCACCGCGACCACCGCGCGGGGCGCCACCTCCACGATAACCAGGCATGCCTCCTCCGGGACGGCCGTTGGGACCATATCCTTGGCTCTGGGCTCCGTAAGGGCCCCCTTGGACCGGCTGCTTTCCGTATCGGTCGCGCGAGGCAGAGCGCGAGGGTCCAAGGTTTGCGAGGTCATTATTGTTTGTTCCGGGTGGACGGTCCGCTGTGCCAACCTGTGTAAGTGGAATGCGCTCGTCACTAACTTGGTCATCCTTTTGGCGGGTGCTCTCGTACGAGGCAAACACGGGCAAGCCGTCAGCGCCGGAATTTGCACCAGACATGGCCGTGTGCGGGGCAGGAACACTGGAAATGGTGCTGCCGACCGGCTTGCTGGCCTCGCGGTTGTAGTAGTTTTCGCCGCTCATCTCGGCATTCTCAGCAATCAATTGTCTGCGCTTCTTCCTACCCATCATGGATCGACGCATTGAAAATGTCACAATGGCGCTGATGGCGAGGATGATGGCGGCGGCGAGGACGAGATAAGTTCCAAAGGCCATGTGCGGGAGGAAGAGGACAATGTCGATGACAAAGGCGACAAGGGCGATTAAAAAGGCGAGGAGAGTAAAGATGAAGAGAACAAGAAGGTATCGGGCCGAGTGGGCGGCGGCGTGTGCGTGAGAAGCTCCAGCCATGATTAGCATGGGAAGGGTGACGGCGGCCGCGACTGGGTGCAGAATGAGAATGCTGGAGAGCGTCTTGCGAACAGACTCGTGCATAGTAAATGTGCTCGAACCATCGGCGGTGACTGCAGATAATTGTCAGTAAAGAGAATGTTGAAGGGCAGTTGCGCCGAGCTGCTAACCGTCATAGCCAAGGCCAGCACTGCTACATTTGTCGCCAATGCATTTGCCAAGGACGCCGTATATGGTGTTATCTGCTTTGCCGAGATAGATGGACTTTGTGACTGGCACCGATATAACGGATATGATGAGCAGGGCCAAGGCTGCGGCCAGCAGCACCGTCAGCGGCGTCGCGGGTCGAAGCATGGTAGGTATCGAGCGTTGGCTGACTGGCCGAGAGGCCTGAAGCAACTAGAGAGAAGGAGGAAGGGCGGGGGAGGGTTCAGCAATGTAGTTATCGGCGCATCGGTAGAAGCAGGTTGTCGTCGCGTATAGAACAGGAACGAGGACGAAGAAAAGCCGAGGAATATTGGGGTTCGCGACGCAGAAAGGGGGTCAAAGAAGCGTTCGTTTGTCCAGCCGGAGGTCGGTGAATTTGCGCAGTAGGCACGGTGTTGGAGGTTTGGCAGAGCAACAATACAGCGGCGTGACCCAACAGCGGCGCGAGTCCAAGAAGGGCGAGCGCCAATTCGTTCAAGTAGGAAGAGCAGTTCTTGGAAAAACAAATGCGAGGTTGATCGCAAACGCAAGATGCACAGGCAAGAGAGAGCCGGCGATCAAACACTCGCTTGCAGTGCGAATGATGCAAGGTGCAGGTGAGGCGGGCGGCATTCCAGTATTGCAGAGCGCCTGGGACGAGGACGATGGGGACCTGGGGATGGGGAAAACGGAACGGGCATGGCAAAGGTACCCACGAGGTACTCCTTTGGACACGACCGGACTGCGCGTTGGTTGCATTGATTGCCCTTTTTAGCGGGCTTTCCAGTGGTTCCCACGCAGCAGAGTGGGCGCAGTGCTGTTTTTAGTTTGGTTCTCTGATTGGGTTTAGTCGTCTGCCGCAGTGGAGGCGGTTTAATTCAGGCACGCGCAAGGGAAAAAGAATGTGGGCTGAAAAGGAAGGCTGGGATTAGATTTGCCATGCTGCTTTTAATGACTTGCTGTTCAAGGCCTCGCATGGACCATGCTGTCGTGCATGTTGTAGAAGAGCGTTGGCGTGTTTTAGCATGGACAAGGGGCGGGATGCAACAGCCTTGTCGCCGGGGTACCTGGTCAGTACATATTTTCTTGTCGAATAATGGAATGATTACGCTCCATGCTCATCGCACAGCACAGCGCAGGGAGTTGCAAGAACGGACGAGAATTGAGAGCAATCGTGTGTAGAGTAAAAAGATGTTCGCAATTGAAACTGCATTTCGCTCGTTGGGCAGAAGCTATAATGCTGTGGCTGTCTGCAGGCTGCGTCAATATAACAAGCGCCACCCAGCTCCAGGCTCTACACTTGGTGAAAGACTGCACGTGTGCGGATGAATAGTCTAGCCTTTTCCTTGGTAGCATGTCTTATTATTTAGCTGCACATTGTCATCATTCAGGCCTCCGCGTTGCTAGGTAATTGCAAGAGCTGCAGCTAATATCCCTTTGCATCCTCCGTCAATTCCACGCCGTTTGGCCGCCGCGTCCCCCAACTATTGAACCCGCCATATTGTGGTTGACGTCAACCCGACGACGTCGTGTTCATTCAAGTCATTGTTCGCTGATTGATTATTTTTTTTTTTTTTTGAATGCTTGGCCACGCTTTGTTATATCCCCCCCCAGGCATAATTTACCGATCTAAAACCCAAGCCGCCCGCTCGCTCGGCCGCCCGCTACGTGGCCTCGGTGTGCCTCGCTCATCATACACCTCGTCAGCATCACTGCCCTGATGTATGAGACAACGGCGCGATGCTGGGCGGTATCTTATTTTGGCTCGCACCCTCACTGCTTGCTCATCAATGATAGTTACGCTGTACAGAAAGCCAGGCGACGCCCAGCCTTTCTTGTTACTCGCTTGCGCCCCCCCCCCCCACCCATCCTCTCGGCCCATACCTCTTGTGGGCTTGTCGCTGTGGGCGCCGCCACCAACAGGCATGCAACTTGACAGCCTGCTCACGACGACGAACGACAACAACGACGACGACGACAAATTGAAAGACCCTCCCCTCCTCTCCGCTCATTATCTCTCTGCCCATTCTGCGGGCACCCTAGTAACGCACATCATTGATTCATCGAGCCACGCACGCCCACGACATGCAACGAGAAACTCAAAAGCCCCCCTCTTCATTGTGAATAGATACCCGCAAACTCAAAACAGCAACCAGTTTTGCCAGTACAGATTGCCATATAGTAGTCACTCTTTGGATTTCCCGGAGCAGATGATCCATTCATGTTTTTTTGGGCTACCAAGTAACTATCAGTAGTTAGGGACAAGACCCCCGCGCATTGTAGACTCCCACCTCCCAACTCCCCTCTCATTTCGGATCGTCGTCGAGGACACCCACCCAACAAGTTGCTTTATTATTTATACCCCCCTGCCATACCACCAATAACAA
Organism: Beauveria brongniartii; assembly: GCA_030782485.1. NCBI lineage: Eukaryota > Fungi > Ascomycota > Sordariomycetes > Hypocreales > Cordycipitaceae > Beauveria > Beauveria brongniartii. The sequence continues at coordinate 86,120 of JARJPP010000144.1, forward strand.
TGACACAGTCCACATGTTTTGCCCACCTCGCTGCTCATCAGGGCAAGATTAAAAAGACGAGCTGCGCCTCGATGTTGGATGTTTAAAAAAAATTCGCCTCGGGCGATTCGCAGTGAACACACACGAAGCATCACATATACAGCGCACATCCTCCGTGTTTGTGAGCTCCGAAGCTCATGCGGCTCCATGCATTGCGTTCGCCTCGTTCTTCTTCTGACAAGAGTCATTTTCCGACAGAGTCAAATCTGCACCCCGTGACTCTGTGTAGCGCGCGGTGCATACAAGACGACCCGTCACGACAACTGCACAAAGCGGTCATGACTGATTGACCTAGAAGACGTCTCCGCAGTAGTAAAGCACATCTCAATTAATCCAAGGGCCTAGTTTGATAGTTTCCAACCAAAAGGTTTCTCGCCAACGCCGATGTGAGCACACAAATACGTCACCGTCATGCATACATGTCTCATGTTGGCCACGCGCGCTAGGTGCTGACAAAGTGCCATGCCCACGCGTGGGGGCTGCATTTCTTAGTAGAACTGAATGGTGTTTGTACTCCGTAATACATATTACCACGAATCGATCCTTGCATCATTTACTCGTTCTTCTCGATACCGTCACATTATTTTTGTTTTCTAATTCTGTCCCTGCCCTTGTAGAAACATGTCCGCGTTTCAACCCGACATGACAGCTCAGCAAAGAGTCAAACATGTACGACTTGTTTACTCTGTACTACCTTCTTTTTATCCAAGACAGCTTTTGAAACATGTGCATTTTACCAAGAGACAGAAACGCCTGTGTGCTTCTCAATCACGCGGCTAATTGGATCCTGGAGATATCACAAAAGTGAGCTAATTGGCAGCACTTTCATACTGGGCTCGGAAGAGCGACCCTTCAGTAGCCAGAAGTTCTCGAGGAGCGCCAATCTCAACAATCGTTCCCTTGTCCAGGAACACGATGCGGTCAAAGTCGAGAATAGCGTCCAGCTTGTGCGCAATCGCAATCACAGTCTGACCTTCGAATTCGTCGTGGATGATGCGGTGCATCATGTCATCCGTGTCGGCGTCAACGCTGCGAAGCAAGTTAGTATCTCCATCAGTCGTTGGAATATAGATTGACGCACCTGCTTGAAAACTCATCCAGCACCAGGATGCGGCCGCTGCGAACCATGGCACGTCCCAGGCAAAAGAGTTGTCGCTGTCCATGCGAGAGCAGATCCGAGTCCATGTCCTCGTCGAGTCCGCCGTGCTCCTCAAAGATATTCCACAGCTGAACGGTTTTCAGGACCTCGATGAGACGTTCATCGGTCGCCTTGCTGAGAGGATCAATATTCTCTCGCACACTGCCATACAGGAAGAATGGCTGCTGCGGGACTGTGTTTAGTCGCATGCGCAACTCGCCTCTCGGTGCCTTGGCAATGTCAACTCCGTCAATCAGAATCGATCCAGTATCCGGGTCGAGCATGCGGAACAGACAAGAGACACAAGAAGACTTGCCACTGTAACTGAATTAGGAAAAGAACCATGTCAAAGGAGATTGCGTAAACTCACCTGCCAGTGCGGCCACAGATGGCAAGTCTCTCACCGCTCTTGATCTCGAGGTTGATATCTTGAAGAACAGGTCCCAGGCTTGCCTCGTACGAGGCAGATACATTTGTGAACGTGATTGATCCGCTCTTGGGCCACTCGCTGGGCAGATCCTCTGTCTCACCAACGGCATCTTCTCGTTCGGTTCCGAGCACAAATGAACGAACACGGCTGACGGCTCCAATGGCCGTCTCCAGATGTGTCCATTCTGTGACGACCAGCTGGAGTGTTTGACTAAACGAGACAATGTTGAACAGCGCGACACCAAGGAAGCCAGTCGAGCCGCCGCGAATATTGGTCGCGAGACCGACAAGCAGGACAGCGACCGCAGCAACGACCAGGTTCAGGACCAAGGTGAGCCACCGCTGGATGCACCACATCAGGTAGTAGGGCTTCTGCGACGAGTTCAGAATGTCAATGCTGCGCTGCATGTAGTGGTGCGACCAGTTGTAGGCACGAATGCTAGCGAGGCCCTCGATGCTTTCCACAAACAGCGAGAACAGCGGCGCCTTGGATTCAATATCCAAGAGTCGAAGCTGGCGGGAAGTGCGGAGATAGTACAGCTGAATGATGTACAGGGCGCCAATGCAGAGCGGAATGGCCGCACCGACATAGCTAGAACCAATAAACACCAGCACTGCGGAGAAAAATGCAGACAAAATGGCAATGACGGTCTTGTCCAACGCACTGGGTAGCTCGCTGTCAATCAGGTTGAGATCCTGGCTAAAGCGGTTAAGGATCGTTCCGGTATCTTTCGAGGTGATGAACCTCGTTGTGGCATTCATGGTGGTAGTAAGAAGACGACGGTGGAATTCAACCATCATCTTGGGCACAATCTTCAACTGGAAGACGGAGTCGGACGCAACACTGCCCAAAAAAGCCGTGGCTGCAATTGTGGCATAGACACCGAGCCAGTACCCGATACGCTCATTAGGATGGGTCTCATTGGCATTAGCCCACCACTGTAGCCAGATTGCTGCGCGATTGTCAGTTTCAAGGCGAGCTTCAGTATGCAAGTGGTATCAGTGACTCACATGGAAATCTAAGACCAAAGACAAAAGCAGAATAAAGAAGGACATAGAGCACCATGTACCACCAACCGGCAACACTAATGAAGTAGGCATAGATCTTCAAGTCACCAACACGGCGACCACCATCGACGTCCTCTACTTCAGCGGCGGCCATGTGCTCCAAGATTTCATCTGGGAGTTCAAGGTCCAGCTCCGGCTCGCGGTTGGTTGAGTCAACATTGTCCGAGCTCTCCAAGTCAAGCTTGATATCGGACAACTCCTCTGGTGTGCACTGCTGATTAATGTTGCCGTGTCTATCGAGGACAATGACAGAGTCCGAGTAGCGTAAGTGACGAACTGACTTGAATTAGCATAGTGTAGCTATGATGCGGCCACAATGCTTACCTGAGCTTGTTGCCAAGATGGCTGTAGAACTCCACTGTCGGAGCAGTCCGTCACGGCCAAACACAGAATCAAGGATGCTGGACTCGGTAATACGGTCGACTCCGGCCAATACGTCATCTAGAATGATGACGTCCTCACCCGAGAAGAGAGCTCGCGCAAGGGTCTGTGTACTGTCAGTTGGGCCGTTTGCTTCTTTAGGGTATGAAGATGCTTACTACACGCATTTGCTGACCACCACTCAGGTGCGAGCCACGCGTACCTACTTCGGTGCGGTCGCCATTGGGGAGAATGTCAAAGTCGGCCGAGAGACAACACGCTTGCACGACACTCTTGTAGCGAGGCTCATCCCACGTGGACAAGCCAACAATGTTGTCACGGATTGTGCCTCGGAAGATCCAGGAGGTCTGGGGACAATATGCGGAGCTTGGAAATTGTCTATCAATGAAGCCTCCTACCTCGGGCACTTCGCCGAGGAGAAGTCTCAGAAGCGTAGACTTGCCACAACCAACGGGTCCAATGACCATGGTGGTCTTGGACTTGGCCACGTCAAAGGTGAGAGCTTTGAGCACAGGCTCCTTCTCGGAGGAGTATCCGGCTGTGGCATTGCGTGCAGTGAAGATTGTGTCAGTGCTTGGCAGGCCATTCTTTTGTGAGACGTCAGCTTGCACATTCTCCTCGACAACTGCGTGCTTCTCCTGAGATGAAGTGGTACTAGACTCGTCCTTCTCATTGCTTCCGGAGACTTTTGACTCGGCTTGTTCCAAATCAGTGTTCGAGTCACCTTGCTCGTCTGCGACAAGGTAGTCTTGGATTCGCTCGAAACAGTTGATAATTGTCTGCGCATGCTCGAGCGCATCGGGTATGTTGACGGTGGGTTGATCTGAGAGCTCGTACAGAGTCAAAGCAGGGAATATAATCTGTTCTGTAAGTGTCTGTGTGTTTCTTGATCTGGCGAGCAGGATAAAGACGCCAAACCCCCAAACAGGAGCAAACGTGGACGACACATAAACTAGGGCTTGTCAGTGTGCAGTTTCTTTCGATTAGCCGGTGTACTCACAACCAGCGTTCAAGAAGATGTTCCAAAGACGGTAGCGAAGAGAAGACCGAATTTCCCTCTGACGAAGGCGAGTAATCACGTTAGAGATGGCACCGCTGACGCCGGTCATTCTAATGCCTTTTAATGCACCAAGAGCACCGGAAGTTGCTTCCAAACGAGTTTCGATAGCCTCAAGCCATGGAACTTGGGCGTCACCAGCAATAGTTGCAACTCGCAAGCTTCCAACCAGGCATACTATAAAGAGTCAGCGCCATCTTCTCATCAACACAATCGGTAAATGAGGCTGGTATACCAATGACAAAAGCAGTCGAGGCCGACATTGCCACACCAAGAAACCTGTACAGAAGCCACAGGGCCAGGCCCAGCTCTAGTGGACCGGCATAGAGTTCGTGTACGTCTTCCATGCTTTCTCCAATGCGGTCGATGTCTGCACTCATCAAAGTCATTGCTTCGGCGTCGGAAGCAGCATGAGAGCTGACTCGAAGAGTCTTGTTGAAAATTACAGAGACAAGGCTACCGCGGAAGAGGGTGATGGCGCGATATACCTTGAGCTCGTAGACTGCATACGCTACCTATATGCGAAACATTAGTTTGTGATTGCGAGCGTGAGCATCGTATGACATACGGCAATTCCGATGTAGGCGAGGGCATAAGCGGCGATCAAGCCATAGCCTGTATTTTTGTCGGATTCCGTTGGGGGCTTGTTAGTATAGTCGAGCACTCTTTGTACGAGGAATGGCTGGGAAAGGGTAAATGCTGCATGGGCGAGTCGGGCAGGCACTGCAGCTAGTATCTGCCATTTGTAATGCATGATAAAGGTCCATAACAATGTGTGTTTCTTTGTTTGGTCCGCTGCTCGGGCTGTTAGCGTCATCTGTTTTTCGAGTGGAACGGGGATCGCAAACCTCGATTCCACCTCTCCAGGAGCGACGATGGCTCCGACGCCTTGAGGAGGTCGCCGTCTATGGGGGTCAAGGTGTCGACAGTCAAGGAGGAGCGGAACCCTTTGACCATGAGACTGTTGAGCCAGATGAAGAGAGCTCTGCTGTATGTGCTGCTCGTAGCTTCGGGCGCGGAATCCTGCCATTTGGGACGAAGCAAACGACGCTTTTCGTACAGCTCCAGAGCGAACATGACAACCTTGACGCAAAATCCAGCGAGAAAAACAGCCGCCAGGTGATGAGCCGATTGAAGATAGAATAGAGTCCGAACACGAGCAAGATCAAGAAGGGTAGATAGACCCAGGTACAGAGTCAGGAGAGTCGATGGCCGCACCGACCGCGTGTGCTCTAGGTAGGAGAGGTACAGGAAGAAGAGGGAGGTGACGAGGGTGACGGAGAGCGCTGCGAGAGTGGACGCCGTCTTGGGGGCATGAGGCTGCGCCCAAAGTGCCAGGAGAAGAATCTGCAACACAATGTACGTCCCGTACGTGACCTTGAATATGCATTAGCCAGCGTTCGCTTTGCTCCAGGATTCGCAGTCGCAACAGTACCAATTTGACCGGAAGTAGCCATGATTTATCGACTTTTGCGAGTGCATTTCGCAATTGAAGAGCGCGCCCAAGTGATAGTAAGACTGCAGACAGGTATTAGCAATCGCGGTAGCGAGACGGGCGTTTGTCGGGAGCTTGCAGGTTAGGCTCAGCGGCAGGATCGTAAGAATCGTCTCTTCAAAGACCAAGGTGAAGTCGAAGCCGCCGAGACATGTCGAGGAGACGGAAGGCCCAAAGACTCTCTCGACATCAATGGTGCAGCTGTTGTTTGATTGCATCGCGATGCTTTTGAAACGAGGACGCGCGCAATCGCAGGTGCAGCTGAAGAGGTCAAATCCGACGCCAGTGAATTCTGAATTCCTTTTTAAGGCCAAGAAAACCGGCCAGTCTATGGGGGAGGCAGAAAATCACAAGATGGACAAAATGTTCATCCAGCATCTGCCATTGAGCGCAGGTTGCATGTTGCTTGCTCGGGTTAGGTGCCGGTGTAGGCTGACAGACCGAACGAAGGGGAGGAGGTGGCGCGGCCAAACGCCCGCTTGCACAAAAGCACAACGGCCTGTGCTGGAATAGGTCAAGATGATGTGCGCTGGACTGCGGCTTACAGTGGAGGGCAGCAAACTATTCACACACCCTCTTATTAGCGTGTGCCCAAACATGACAGACAACACGCCCCTGTTGTCACTTGTTTGAATTTTCCAACCCTTGTTCAGTTGTAAGATTTCTATTTTTCGTCTTGTTTCCGTCTTTTTGTGGGCAAGATGACGGTTGCGTAGATCTAGACTCGTCTCCATATGTGCACCGCTATCGATCTAATCAGTACTTATTGTGGACAGCGCTGGCGGCTTTTCTAGTACGCTATTTCTCATCTGATCGACACTCGCCCACATATTTCGTCTGTAATTCCGTCGTTGGGAGGGTCCGGCATAGGGCCGGGCTAATACCGCTCAGCAAAGCCGAACTAGCTACGGAATAACTACCTAAAGGTAACTACTGGTAGATTACGTCCCCAGCAGCCCAAGACCCAGTTGTCGAATCCAAAGCCAAGAGTTTTTTTTAAAGCTTTTCGGTTCTCGTTCTGATTCGTCCCGGGCTACGCCGTGCTATCCGCCCCCCACCCTGCTTGTTACCTCGGGCTCTTCAATGCTGGCCCCTAACTACCTCTTGCAGGCTGCACACCTCAACAACCAGACAACTAGCCCGGGTCGCGGCGTTCCTTGCCTAATTTCATCTCATCTAACCCAGCTACTGCATGCTGACGGGATTCGAGCATCCGTCAAAGCCGCAGGGTCTCCTTGTGGTATTCGTCACCAACGTCCCTTGCCTATGCACAGCACGCAGACAATGTTTTACAACACCTTGGCTTATTCGCATGTAACCCCTCACGGTGGCGTGATAATAGGACTCGTCATGACCAAAATCTTTGGTGACTCAACTGCCGGGTTGGCCAATTCCCCGAGCCATGTACAAGCTTTTCTGTCCCATCAGCGCTCATGTATACAACGTGCAATACATGCTGATCTGTCCTGTAAATGAACCGGCTATTACCATTACAAGTATCAAATTGTACCAGCCACACCTCGAGCTCAGTTGTCAGTAAACGAACTTGCAGTTCTTCAAGACATGCAGAATGGATTTGTCCAGGGTTCTTGATACCTTTTAAATTCGATTTTGAATGACAATTTTTATTTTTATTTTTACTTCTTCTTTGTGATTTCATTACGAAACTTTTCTGCAGCATGTTCGGGAAATAAACCAAAACAGCAAGTCAATCTATGCCCCAGCCATAGTTATCCAGCCTCTTTGTCACTATAATACTCGGTATATTTATTCTTGTCCATGATCTGCAGCCGCACTGGCCACATTCCGTCGCTGCCGCTCACACTTTTCGTAATCTCCGAAAGAGAACGTCACAACGCAGTCCCCGTGGTAGTGCATTCTCCGTCCCCAATTGGCCCATTGTCGTCGCGTTTGTACCAGACTGCTCATTCTCGTGAATGTCAAAATTAAGCAGCAGACATGCAAGCAAAAGTTTAATCTCTGCAACGGCAAACGCTTTTCCCAAGCACAGGCGTGCTCCGTATCCAAACGGAATGTAGCAGCTTTCCATGGCGCGAAGCTCGTCATGGTCTGCTCGCAGCCAACGACCGGGGTCGTAGAAGTGAGGGTTTTGGAAGACGCAAGGGTTATTCTGAATCGCTATCGTAGAGGTCGAAATAATTGTCTACAGAATTTGGATCAGAAAAGGCGAAAAAAAAAAAAAGAATGGATGGGGGGGTTTTTTTTTTTCAGACTCACCCCTGCTGGAATCATGACGTCGTCGTATAAATTTGTTTCGGGCACAATTCTCTCTGCTCGGCCGCTAGAAAGCGGCTTCGTTCGGAGGGACTCGCGAAGGCAGGCTTCTAGCACCGGTGCATTCTTGATGGCGTCAAAACAAGGCAGGCCATCTTCCTCCAGAGGCAGGCTTTGCAGCTCGTTTCTAACCTCGCGCTGCCAGCTGCGGTGAACGGCCAAAAGCCAGATGGTATATGTAAGCGCTAGAGAGACTGTCGTCTGTGCAGCATGGATATTGTCAAGACACTCTGCGGCGAGGAGAGTCTTGCGGGGAACATTGCTGCCCTTTTTGTCCTTGAGCAGCCGCCCGACCAGCGACTCGCCTGTAGCCGTGTCGATGCCTTTTATAGTCGAGTCGAGTCTCTCCAAGTTCCACTCGAAAAGCCTCTCCTCGGCGTGCAAGAATTGAGGATTGTTGATATGGGTAATGGCAAATTTAATAAACCTGTGGGCAAGGGGAAAAGCGTAGAGCAGATTGTTCCAAGTCTCGCACTCGGCCCAGTCTTCCAGAATTGTTTGCTTCTCCTTGACAGACTCCAACGACTGAGAAGTGTGGTTCGGACCATAGACAAGCGAGGTGATGTTGTCAAAGGCGTACGAATTGGTGAGCTTGAAAATGTCGGCACCAACAGTCGATTCCGCATGCGCACTGTTGTTCAATTCATCCACGACGAGGTGGACGCGCCGACGGAGAGGCAGCATCACAGAGTCACTATAGACAGTGGTCGGCTGGTAGAATGCAAATGTCGTCTTTCGCATGGCGCGGTGCTCCATGCACCCAAGCGCGGTAAAGATTGTACGCTCGCCGTACATGGTGAAGTTGTTGAAAAACGAGCTCTTTGGATGCTGCGTCCCTGCGCGGTAAATCATTCTGGTCGAAGCTGCGCTGGACACTGAAACCTCTCCCGGAGCAATGAGAATGACGGGGCCATACTCCTGATGCCACTTGTAAATTTGTTGGTTGCGTCGTAGGAAAATGTCATAAAGGTCTACCCAGAGACGGGTAACCTTGCATATTCTTGGGCCGGGGACATGGCAATAGGAGGAGAAGAACAGGGCATAGACGACGCGGCTTATCAAGAGACATGCCGCGAAAACGATTGCGATACTCGGGGAGTAGTAGTTGTACTGAGACTTGGCGTCCATGTTTGCCGGCTTGGACATGAAGAAGCCACAGTAGGTGCGTCTGTCAAAGGTGGCCAGTATGATACGACTTGAAAGTTTTATATCTAACACGCTGCTTTATTGGTGCATTTGGCTGTCCGACTAATAATAGACACCGTCAGTCGCGTCCTCTGATTGAGCTGGGCGAACCCAGTCAGATTACCTATCCACGCAAGTACCGAGTTTTCCATGGAGCATTTGACAAGTCCGTGGCGAGTCTCTTACATCATCTGCCATATTTGATAAATCCGAGCATCAGAAGCAAAGCAAACCCCGCCATGGCCTCTGCGCTGAGCTTTGACGCGTGTTAGTTTGCATGATCCTATGGCTTTGGGCTGCGTCGACGCCAGCAGCCACTGCAACTTGTACTACTTGTAATCCTATTCTCAGCAGATATTGCCTAATATTCGGCCCTCTACTACAGATTACCGAGTTTGTCATGGTACTGGGGACAAGAATATTCCGCAAAACATCATTCAAGTCGGCACAGTGGCCTCGGTAGCATAAGCACAGGGTGCCGATGACCGTTTTGATAGCCAAGTTTATGAGAACTTTGGATGAGTACCATAAGCCCAACACCTGATCATGTAAATATCCCGCCATAAAGCTTCCTCCATGTCATTCATGTCTCTCGGAAATTTCCCAAAGGGCTCGATTGCGGGACATGGGGCGCACTTCGCAAGAGAGCTGCGGGATTGCGTATGGGCTTCAGATGACGGATTTCGGCCACCTTGATGAGATGCTGGCGTCGTAGGAACACAGGCCCCACTATGACGAAGCCACGCCCGTCCAAATCACGGCAATGATGTGCTTGGGAAAACGCAAGGAAAGTGACAGGCGTAAAGGACGGCAGTGGCGGCGCCGTATGAAAGCCAGCCGGCTTCAGCTCGGGCAGGCATTTTGTGGCTTTTAGTAGTTAGTCAACTTAACTATATAGTGGAGCAAAGGAACGGGGAAATAAGTAGCGTCCCGGTTTGCCGCGTGAGACCTTTATTGAGACTCCTCCGAGGCGGCGATATTACCCACACAACTATATGCAATACGCCCCAGCCGTCTCTTGGCTTGGATAGAGTTATTCGCCGAGATCCCGGGAGATTATTACACTACGGCATCTGTAAATCTCTTTAATCTGTAAATCTTGAAATAAAGTTTCCTTCTCTTTTTTTTTTTTTTTTTTTTTTTTTTTTTTTTTTTAATTTTTTTTTTTTTTTTTTTTTTTTTTTTATATAATATTTCTTTTGCTTCTTCTAATTTGGTTTCTGTTTGATAATTTTCTTCAGTCAATGGAAAAGTCTTGACTTACACCTCGGAACATGATCCATAGGCCGGCCGGTCTCGGCGCTAGATGTCGATCTGGCCTTGCAGCGTCAGCAAATAAACGAACTGGAATTTTGCCATGAACTACAAGTATACATTTATTTCAGGCGGTGAGTATATTTCCCTCGACAGAACAGGATGATCTGCTCCCAAGTCTCACAAAATCGGCACATCAGACCGTAGCCAGTGACATGGCGCCTCTGAGAGCACGGCAAACCGGCACACCAGCAACCCAGACGACCTAGCAGGATTCCCGGGGAAATCTGTAGAAAATCCTACACACCCCCGTAAGCGCTATGTATATCCCTCAGCCCTGGGGTACGTGAGCAGACCCTTGGGAAATAGTGCCACGCGGCGTCGTCGACTTTGCGCGCGTCATGACTTCAAGTGGCGTGGGGTGCATGTCGGTCTCGAACTAGACATGCATGATCAGGCTGTACTTGCAAGCCATACATCGAACGGGCGAACAACATCTGTGCTTCCTGTGGCACCGGGGAACTACAGTACCGGTTATGAGTGGTGATTGACGCAGAGGGGCCCAACGTGCGCTGACTGTTTTACCAGTAAACCCCCGGTAGCCAGCACCCCCCCGAGGAAGTTGCCGAGTACGGTGTTGAATGCAAGCTTAGATGGATGCCGATATACCGGTGGCCTGTGTAGAATTATTGCGTTTTATAAGCAAAGGTGATGGCCGCGGACTTGTATCACCAAGTAGACAGAAGTGCTTTTATAGCCTGAATTGCTTTTGGAAACTGCACCGCTTATACCAACATCACTCTACAATTTTGCCGTCATGATCAAAATGAATTCATCGGAGAATGGTACTGAGATATCCGCCTCGGATCTGGAAAGAATCTGGGGCTGGAATGCGACGGTGCCGGAACCCGTTAATCGATGTGTACACGATCTGATTGCAGAAGTCACGTCCAGACAGCCAACGGCAGAGGCCATCTGCTCCTGGGATGGAACCATGACATACAAAGAACTCGACAACTACTCAGCACGGCTCGCCCATTACCTAGTCGGCCTTGGAGTTTCCCCGGGCAAAATCGTACTTTTGTGCTTTGAAAAGTCCGTGTGGACGCCAGTGGTGATGCTGGCCGTCATGAAAGCCGGAGGCGCATCGGTAGCAGTCGACCTTGTCCAGCCCGAAGACCGCCTGCGAGTCATTGTCCAGCAGGTTAAGCCTGTCCTGATTATTTCTTCATCCAAGCAGCAGCTTGTCGCGAATAAGCTGCTCAGCTCCATGCCACCGTCGGCCTCGGTGGTTGTCGTTGACGAGGACCAGCTGTCTAGGCTGCCCACCCCCCAGAGCAGCGACGTGCTGCCAACAGTCGACCCAAGCAGTCTGCTGTATATTGTCTTCACGTCGGGCAGTACAGGAAGGCCAAAGGGTGTTTCAATCAGACACTCCAATCTCAGCAGCGCTGTAAAGTACCAGCAGACGGCGCACGGCTTCAAGCCAGACTCTAGGGTGTACGATTTCGCCTCGTATGCCTTTGACGTTGCCTGGATGAATGTGCTGCACACATTTACAGCGGGTGGCGTTCTCTGTATTCCGTCCGAAGAAGACCGACGAGACAATTTCTCCGAGTCCATTATACGACTTGGGGTGACGTATGCGGAGATGACGCCGACAATGGCGTACGTCTTGTCGCCCAAGACTGCAGAAACACTGCAGACCATTGTCCTGGGCGGCGAAAAAGCTCATGCCGAAGCCTTGGACCGCTTTCCCAAGAATGTCGAGCTGAAGAACACGTACGGTCCTTCGGAATGCACGCCAACCTCGACCATTTCAAATATTGATCGAAGCACCGAATTCTCTGGCAGTATAGGCACCGGTTTTGGTGTAAATACCTGGATTGTATCGCCATCTGACCATACCGTGCTGGTCCCTATTGGAACTGTCGGAGAGCTGGTGATTGAGGGACCGCTCGTCGGCGCTGGCTACATGGGGGACCCTGACAAGACGGCTGCCGTTTTTATCAATGACCCTCCATGGCTGGTCGGCGGCGGCCCGGGTTTCCAAGGCCGCAGCGGCCGTGTGTACAAGACTGGTGATTTGGTCCGGTACAACCAAGACGGCGAAATCATCTTTGTCGGCCGTCAGGATACCCAGATCAAAGTCAATGGCCAGAGAACCGAACTTGGCGAGATTGAACACATTGTCAAGGAATGTCTCACCAAAACCGCTGGTGACTCCAGATCCCTTGTCGAGCACATTACTCCCGCTGGCTCAAAAAGACCAGTTCTCGTCGCGTTTGTGGACGTGGATGCGATGCCCGATGGGGACCTCTACTTTGAAATGTTGAGGGAAAGGGGCGCTACACTCGAAGAGCAGCTCACTCGGCGACTTCCGGCCTACATGACAATATTTGCCTTTATCCCCATCAATGGCTTCCCTCTCATGGTTTCAGGCAAGCTAGATCGCCGAAGCCTCCGCGCCAAGGGCGAAGCTTTCAACCTAGAGGAGTTGACGGCAATGAACCCCTGCCGCAAGGAGAAGCAATCACCCACTACTGATACTGAAATGGCGATTCAGCATCTATGGGCTTCTATCCTAAACATAAGCCCGTCTAGCATCGGAGTAGATGACAGTTTCCTGCGTGTTGGCGGCGACTCCATCACAGTCATGAAGTTTGTGTCCCTTGCGCGCGAGCAGGGCCTCCACCTGACCGTGGCAGAAATTCTCAAGAAACCTCGGCTGGGCGACCTTGCCGCAGGTTTGATAATAAGCAGAAGCAGAAGCAGCAGCGGGCAAGAAGATGAGACTGTGAAGCCGTTTTCGCTACTGCAGCCCGGCGGTCTTGGGCCCGAGGAGATGCGCTCCTACGCAGCCAAGATTTGCTCAGTCGCGCCGGACAAGATTGAGGATGTCTTTCCGTGCACGCCGCTGCAGGAGGGACTGCTTGCGCTGACGGCAAAGCGCTCGGGAGATTACGTGGCGACGGAGACTTTTGAGCTGCTTCCTGAAATTGATCCCAGCCGGTTCCGCACAGCGTGGAACACGTTTGTGTCGCAGACGCCGATCCTCAGAACGCGCATGATTGATATACCCGGTCAAGGCATCGTGCAAGTTGTCATGGACGGGGCCGAGGGCCATGTCTTGGCCAGTGGCGATGATGCGCAAAGTCTCAATGATTATATGCAGGAGCATGAACAAATACGCATGGAACTCGGTACGCCGCTCTTGCATGCTCGGCTGGTGCAGCAAGCCCGCGGCAACCATTTGATATGGACAGTTCATCACGCTCTCTTTGATGGATGGTCGATTCCTCTCATGCTCGATTTGCTCGAGACCATTTACCATGGCGAGGGAGACTTGCCGCCACCATCATCGCCACCGTTTCAAGACTTTGTCAAGCACATTGTCAAGGGTGACGGAGAGCAGATCAGAGCATTCTGGGACAGCCAACTATCCGGCCTAGAAGCCCAGCCCTTTCCTGCACTACCAGCAGCAGACTACGAGCCACGTCCTACCGCCGTGCTCAACCACCACATCAAAGACGTGCAGTGGCCGCAAGCCGGCGTCACTCCTACCATGGCGCTCCGAGCCGCCTGGGCCATTGTCATTTCCCAATACACAAACTCCAAAGATGTTGTCTTTGGCGTCACAGTAGCTGGCCGGCATGCTCCTGTGCACGGCGTCGAGGCCATGATCGGACCGACAATCACCACGGTGCCCCTGCGCGTTCAGCTCGACTATTCCAAAAGCGTCGGCCAGGTTTTGGCGCAGGTGCAGCAGCAAGCGGTAGACATGATTGAGTTTGAGCAGGCTGGTCTGCTGACGATTAGCCGCGTGAGCAGCGCAGCCAGAACCGCGTGCCAGTTTCAAACGCTGCTCGTCGTGCAGCCCAACAAGTCAGAGACTAATACTACTACTGCTACTGCTACTGCTACTGCTGCTGCGAGGAAATCTACAGTTTTCGCGCCGGGAACCGAGGAAGAGGAAAAGAGTCCGGATTCTGGTTTTATTGGGGCGTTTGATACATATGCCATCAACATCATTTGTCACCTTGAGACGGATAGCGTATGGCTTCAAATCAACTACGACGGCGACATTGTCACAAGCGACATGACGGCGCGAATGGTGGCCCAAATGGAACACGTGCTCTGGCAAATGTCCCTCCCGGGCAACCTGGGCAAGAAACTCGGTGAAGCCATCTCCATTAGCGAGACGGACTGGGCAAATGTCTGGGAATGGAACGCGCAGGTCCCCGAAGCAGCTGAGCGCTGCGTCCACGAGCTGATTGCCGACACAACCAAGCGACAGCCCGCCGCTGATGCTATACATGCGTGGGACGGAAGCATGACGTACGGGGAGCTCGACGTCTGGTCCAGCAAGCTGGCCAGCTACCTCGCCAGCCAGGGAGTAGGCATGAGCTCCATCGTGCCTCTCTGTTTCGAAAAGTCCGTGTGGACGCCGGTCGCGATGCTCGCCGTCATCAAGACGGGCGCGGCGTCTGTGGCAATGGACCCGGAGCAGCAGCCCGAGCAGCGGCTGCGGGCAATCGTCCAGCAAGTCCAGCCCAAGCTTCTGCTGTCGTCGGCAAAGTACCAGAGCCTTGCGGCGCAACTCACCACGTCATCATCAATGTCGATTCAAGTCGTGGCCATTGACCGAGCATGGCTGCTGACCCAAACAACACCACCACCACCACCACCACCCTCTTCCCAAGAGTCATCTCTCCTCGCGCTGCCTGCTGTCGAACCAAGCAGTCCGCTCTTCATCCTTTTTACCTCTGGAACAACGGGAACGCCCAAGGGCGTCATCATCACGCACTCGAATTTCAGCAGCGCAATCCGGTACCAACAAGACTCTTTCGGCTACCGTGAACCGCTTGCGCGCGTCTACGACTTTGCCTCGTATGCCTTTGACGCTGCCTGGCTCAACCTGCTCTTTTCCCTGGCTGGCGGCGCTTGCTTGTGTATTCCCTCGCAAGATGAACGTCGCGACGACCTCGCGGCTTCGTTGGAGCGATTCCGCGTCACCCACATCGACATGACTCCTACCGCTGCCAGTCTCCTCACTGACGTTGCTGCCAAGAGACTGCACACTCTAACCCTCGGTGGAGAGCGACTACTGCCTACAGATGCACAGCGGTGGTCGAAATCGGTCAGACATGTCAATAATATGTACGGGCCGAGTGAATGCACGGCTACGGCTACGATATCACGTGTTACACCTGAAATGGTCAGCGGCAGCATCGGAGTCGGTGTCGGTGTGTGTACGTGGATTGTCGATGCGCAAGACTCTTCGTCCCTGGTGCCTGTAGGCTGCGTCGGAGAACTTCTTCTCGAAGGGCCCTTGGTTGGCCCAGGCTACCTCGGCCAGCCAGACAAGACGGCAGAGGCCTTCATCGAGGATCCTCCCTGGCTGCTGCGTGGAGGCCGACGAGGACGTCTGTACAAGACTGGTGACCTCGTCCGCTACCACCAAGACGGCAGTTTAATCTTTGTGGGCCGAAAGGATACCCAAGTCAAGTTTAACGGCCAGCGTCTTGAGTTGGAGGGAATAGAGCACGTCATCCAGACATGTTTTGCCGACGGCGGCTACGGTAGAGCTGTTGTCGAGGTCATCACGCCTAACAAGAGTAAAAAGTCAGTCTTGGTCGCGTTCCTGGACATTGGCATCGCGGACAAGCATGACTTTTTCAAGTCAATGCACGAGCGCCAAGCGGAAATCGAGGAAAAGCTCACGCAGTCTCTCCCGACCAACATCATGATGAGCGCATTCATTCCCAGAAACAAGTTCCCGCTGACCACGGCTGGTAAAATCAACCGCCAGGTCTTGCGCACGGAAGCTGAAGCTCACACCTTGAGCGAGCTGACGGCTCTCAACCCCCATCACAAGGAGCAAGAAAGGCGACCGCCTACAACCGAGGCTGAGCAAACGATCCAAGAGCTATGGTCCTCGACATTGGGCATTAGCCCAGACACTATTAGTGCCGACGATAGCTTCTTGCGTATCGGAGGCGACTCTGTCAGCGCCATGAGAGTGGTGGGACTTGCGCGTCAAAGGGGCCTTTACTTGACCGTGGCCGACATTCTCAAGCGGCCTCGCTTGAGCAATCTTGCCACTGTTGTCGGAAAACTCGTCGAACCCAGCCAGCAGGCGATTGCACCATTTTCGCTGGTTCGGTCCGGCACCGATGCGCGCCAGACACAACTAGACGCGGCCAAGCTCTGTTCGGTGAAGCCAGAACAAGTCCAGGACGTGTTCCCTTGCACGCCATTGCAAGAGGGTCTGCTTGCGTTGACGGCGAGACGCGCCGGAGACTATGTTGCCCAGGAAGTCTTTGAGCTGCGTCAGGAGATTGACATTTCACGTTTCCAAGATGCATGGCACACGTGGGTGGCCAACACGCCTATTCTCAGAACGCGCATCATTGATTTGCCTGGACAAGGGCTCGTGCAGGTCGTGGTTGATGATGGCTACACATGGCCCGAGACTGCCGTCGCCGACTCTTCTGAGGATTTTGACCACTACATGCGTATGGACAACAAGCACCCCATGGGCCTTGGCGTGCCTCTGATGCGCTTCCGACTGCTTCTCCAGGGCCAGCGACATTTCCTCATCTGGACCATTCATCATGCCCTCTATGATGGATGGTCAATGTCAATCATGCTGAGCACGCTTGAGAGCACTTACAACGGCAGCACACTCGCTCCCCCACCACCATATCAGGCATTTGTGCAGCATGTCAAGAGCGTCAGCCACCAGCAGATTGCTGAATTCTGGAGCCAGCAGTTCCAGGATCTGGAGGCGCAGGCTTTTCCAGCGCTGCCTTTGCCAAACTACCGGCCCGACTCTCGCCAATCCATTGTGCGCTCCATCAGCGGCCTATCATGGCCAAAGACTGACGTCACGCCCACCGTGGTGCTCCGAGCGGCCCTGTCAGTCATCATCGCGCAGTACACAGGCCTGAGAGACGTCATCCTCGGAACAACCGTCGCAGGCCGTCACGTCCCTGTCCCGGGCGTCGAGCGCATCGTCGGCCCAACCATTGCCACCGTGCCTCTGAGGGTGAAGCTGGATTACTCGCAAAGCGCCACGCATTTTCTGGCAATCATGCAGGAGCAAATGGCCAAGATGATTGAGTACGAGCAGGCGGGTCTACTTCAAATCAGTCAAATCAGCCCCGAGGCCAAAGCGGCCTGCCAGTTCCAGACACTTCTCGTTGTGCAGCCAGACGAGGAGACGCAGACTGCAGGCGGCTTGTTTGCGCCAGATACCGAGGAAGCGGATGAACTCAACACGGAACAGGGTCTGATTGGAGCGTTTGACACGTACGCCATCAACATCATCTGCCAGCTGAAGCAGGGCGGCGTACGACTCCAAGTCAACTACGACAAAGAAATCATCGCAGCTGAACAGATGGCAAAGATCATCTCGCAAATCAAGTTTATGCTGCAGCAGTTCTGTACCTCGAACCTCGACGATAAGCTGGGTGACTTCATCTCTCTCAACACAGTAGATTTGGCCAATGTCTGGACTTGGAACTCGGTAGTGCCCGAGACTGCTAGTCGCTGTGTACATGACATTATCGCTGCATCTGTTGCTAGACAGCCCAACGATGTGGCCGTGCATGCCTGGGATGGGCAGCTGACATATCAGGAACTTGATACATGGTCAACCCGACTGGCTCACCACCTCGTCACTCTCGGAGTCAAGGGCTTCGTTCCCCTGTGCTTTGAGAAATCAATGTGGACCCCGGTCGCGATGCTAGCTGTCATGAAGGCTGGTGCCGCATCGGTGGCAATGGACCCAGCACAGCCAGAAGAACGGCTCAGGATGATTGCACAGCAGGTCAAAGCTACGCTGATACTGTCCTCTGCGAACCAGCGAGACATTGTGGACCGACTCGTTGCGTCTACGGCAGCAAGTTCTGTAATTGTTGGCGAGACGGCGCTGGCTCAGCTCCCAGTCCCCGGTCCAACCGCCAAGTTGCCTGTCGTGAAGCCGGAAGATCCGCTGTACGTCGTGTTCACTTCGGGCAGCACAGGCAAACCCAAGGGTGTCGTGGTCACGCATTCCAACATTAGCAGTGCCATCCAGCATCAACAGCAGGCTCTTGGATTCAGCAAGGCTTCGAGAGTGTACGATTTCGCGTCGTACACGTTCGATCTCGTCTGGTGCAACCTCCTCCAGGGCCTTGCTGCAGGAGGTACAATATGCATCCCCAGCGACCAGACGAGGAGAACCAGCCCTCTGCAAGGAATCGGCCAGCTCTCGGCCAATGTGTCGCTGCTCACTCCTTCAACCATTCGAGCCCTTGACGTGGCGGGATTGGCTAACCTCGATACGCTCCATTTGATTGGCGAGTCCTTTAGACAGGATGACATTGCCTACATCCCGCACAAGACGGCCATCCACAACATGTATGGACCGAGTGAGTGTACCACATTCGCAACACTTCACCGTGTTCCAGAGGCGCGCGGTTCGGAAAAGACAATTGGCAGGGGAGTCGGTCTGAACACGTGGGTCACCGAGGTTGCTGACCACAACATCCTGACGCCCGTCGGAGGCATTGGTGAGCTGTTGTTGGAAGGGCCTCTAGTGACGCTGGGCTACCTCAATGAGCCCGAGAAAACTGCGCAAGTCTTTGTCAAGGACCCAACTTGGTTGCTGCGCGGCGGCTCGGGACCCAATCAACCCGGGCGCCATGGACGTCTATACAAGACCGGTGACTTGGTGCGTTATCACCAAGACGGCAGCTTAACCTTTGTCGGCCGCAAGGACACCCAGGTCAAGGTCAACGGCCAGCGCCTCGAACTAGGAGAAGTCGAGCATGCCATTCAGAGATGTCTTCCGAAAGGTGTCAATGCCGGTGTCGTGGTCGAGCTTGTTACGCCGTCCAAGGGCATCAAGCCAATTCTGGTCGCCTTTTTGGACATTGGTTCATCAGTCAAAAGCTCCAACGGCAACGCGGCCGAGGTGTTGAACGATGCCATGAAGCCCATTCTTGCCGGTCTCGAGGAGAGACTCGCCGAGCAGCTTCCTGCCTATATGACTCCATCTGCTTTCATCCCCGTCCTCAGGTTCCCGCTCACAGCAAGCGGCAAGATGGATCGCCGCAGTCTGCGCGCCAAGGGCGAGGCACTGACCCTGGAAGAATTGACCGCAAATGCCGGCCAGCAAGAAAAGCAAGCCCCCAAAACTGCTGCCGAGCGGCAAATTCAGAGCCTGTGGTCTTCTATCCTCAACGTCAGCCCGGACAGCATCGGCAGAGACGATAGCTTCCTACGCATCGGCGGAGACTCCATCAGCGTCATGAAGCTCGTAGAGGCCGCACGCCAGCAAGACGTCTTCCTCACCGTGGCAGATGTGTTAAAGAGCCCTCGACTTAGCGACCTGGCAACCAGCATCAACGAGCGCTGCCAAATTCAGGTGGAAGAAGTCGCCCCGTTCTCACTTCTCCAGCTTAGCTTCAGCTCCGACGACGTCCGAGCCCAGGCTTCCAAGCTTTGCTCCGTCGCCGCCGACCAGATCCAAGACGTCTTTCCCTGCACGCCGCTGCAACAAGGTCTTCTCGCGCTCACCGCAAAGCGCGCGGGCGATTATGTCGGTCAGGAAATATTCACCCTTCACCAAACCATCGACATTGTCCGTTTCAAGGAGGCTTGGAACAGCCTGGTTGCCACAACTCCCATTTTGCGAACACGCATCATCGACCTGCCCGGACAAGGCATTGTGCAGGTTGTGGTCCAAGAAGAGTCAGAATGGCCCACCGACGGCGAAAATGCCGGCGACCTCAAATTTCTTGCAGGCAAGGATAGACTCCGGTCAATGGGCCTGGGCACATCACTGACACGATTCCGGCTCGTGCACCAAGCCAGTCACCATCATCTTGTCTGGACAATCCACCATGCCCTCTACGACGGATGGTCACTGCTGTCCATGCTCAAGTCTCTCGAAAAGGCCTATAATGGTGAAGAGGCCTCTTCTGCTGTGTCTTTCCAGAGTTTCGTCGCCCACATGATCAACAATGATCCAGCGCAAGCAGCAGGTTTCTGGGCGCGCGAGATGGAAGGCCTTGAAGCGCCTAGCTTCCCAGCGCTGCCGACCTTTAATTACCAACCGATTGCCAGTCAGTCCACAATACGAAAGATAAGTGGTCTGCATTGGCCTCGGGTTGATGCAACTCCTTCCATCGCCATCCGCGCCGCCTGGTCCGTTGTCGCTGCACAGTACACTGGTGTGGACGACGTCGTATTTGGCGCGACAATCGCAGGGCGCAGCGCGGCCGTACCTGGTGTCGAGTCCATGGTTGGTCCGGCCATTGCAACAGTTCCTCTCCGTGTCAGGCTTGATCGTTCCAAAACTGTTGCACAGTTCCTCATCGGCATGCAAGAACAAGCTGTGAAAATGATTGAGTTTGAACAGACGGGCCTGTCACAGATCAGCCGGGTGAGTGCAGAGGCGAAAGCAGCATGTCAGTTCCAAACGCTGCTCGTCGTGCAACCAATCGAAGAAACCCAAATTGGCAGCGACCTGTTCCTTCCGGACAGCGATGAAGATCAAGAGCAGGGTTTCATGGGGTCCTTTGATACGTATGCTGTTAACGTCATTTGCGACCTTGAACAAGATGGTCTGCAGCTGCAAATTACGTATGATGAAAACATCATACCGGTCGAAACCATGACGAGAATTGCCGCCCAGCTGGAACACATTCTTCGACAACTCTGCAACGCCGATAGGCTGCATGCTGAGCTGGCCGACGTTGTGTCCATCAACACGCTGGATCTGGACGACATCTGGGAGTGGAATGCGACGGTTCCAGAGGCCCTTAATCGCTGCGTGCACGACTTGATCAAGGAGACGGTGGATAGACAACCACAAGCGATCGCCATTCATGCGTGGGACGGCCAGTTCACCTATCAAGATCTCGACAAGTGGTCAACACAACTCGCTCACCAGCTGGTGAAACTCGGACTGCGTGCAGGGTCCATCGTGCCCATTTGCTTTGAAAAGTCTAGGTGGGCATCAGTGGCGATGCTGGCGGTGATGAAGGCTGGCGGCGCATCGGCAGCATTAGACCCAGCTCAGTCAGAAGAGCGATTGGCCACGATTGTTCAACAAGTCCAGCCACAGTTGATACTCGCATCGTCCGGCTGCCAAGAACTTGCCGAGAGACTGGCAAAGTCTCCTGGAACCCCTGTAATTGCAGTAGGCGAGATGCAGATCAGCCAGGTTGCAACCCAGGGCGATGCCAAGTTGCCGACAGTCGCACTTCACGGCCCTCTCTTTGTGCTGTTCACGTCTGGAACTACCGGAACCCCCAAGGGTGTCATTGTCACCCATTCCAACTTTAGCAGCACAATCTTGCACCAGCACGGCTATTTTGGCTATGACAACTCTGCTCGGGTCTACGATTTCTCATCGTATGCTTTCGACGCAGCCTGGCTCAATCTCCTGCTTTCCCTGGTCGGCGGAGCCTGCCTCTGTGTGCCTTCTGACGACGAGCGCCGCAACGACCTGGCCGGATCAATGGAGCGATTTCAGATCACCCATGTTGATATGACGCCGACGGCCGCCGGCTTGCTACCAGAGAGCGCCCTGCGCAAGCTGCATACAATGACGCTCGGCGGGGAGCAGCTTCGGCCTGTGGATGCGCAGAGGTGGGCGAAGTTGGTCAAGAACGTGCGCAACATGTACGGTCCCAGCGAGTGCACTGCGACGGCCACGATTTTGAGCATCGATTCTGAGGCTATAGTCAAAGACAGCATCGGAAAGGGCCTTGGCCTCTGCACCTGGATCGTTGATGCAGAGACTTCAAGCTCACTCGTGCCCATCGGTTGCGTTGGCGAGCTGTTGCTCGAGGGCCCCTTGGTAGGTCCGGGTTATCTGAACGAGCCCGAGAAGACTGCCGCAGCCTTTATCGAGGATCCTACCTGGCTGGTACGTGGCGGGTCCCACTACACTGGTCGCCGTGGTCGCTTGTATAAAACTGGCGATTTGGTTCGCTACCATCATGACGGCAGCATCATATATGTCGGCCGTCAGGACACGCAAATCAAGATCAACGGACAGCGTCTCGAGCTGGGTGGGGCTGAACACGTTATGCAAGAGTATCTCGCTAGCACCGGTGGCGAGACTGGTGTCGTGGTCGAGCTCGTGAATCCCTCCCAAAGCCACAAGCCCGTCCTCGTTGCCTTCTTGGACTCTACCACAACACCAGTCCATGAGCTTACGCAAAAGCTCCAAGCCGGCCTGGAGGACATTCTGACCCAGTATCTTCCCACCAGTGTTACAATCACAGCGTTCTTCCCCGTCACTGGCTTCCCGCAGACAGCGACTGGCAAGTTGGACCGTAAGAGCCTGCGCGCCAAGGTGGAAGCGCTCACGCTGCAAGAGCTCACCGCCGCAAACATTTACCAAATCGAGAAGCGCCCACCCAGCACAGACGCCGAGCGCCTGATGCAAGAGCTCTGGGCCGCGGTGCTGGGCATCAGCAAGGAGAGCATCGGCGCCGACGACAGCTTCATGCGTGTCGGTGGCGACTCCATCAGTGCGATGAGGCTGGTCGGGGCTGCGCGACAGCGTGGCTACATTCTGACTGTCGCTGACGTGCTCCTCCATCCGAAGCTATCCAACGCTTCGCAGAGGCTGCGGCGGATTGAAGATTATGAGCCTGCCGAGAGTGCGCCGAGAGCACCCCTCCAGTTGCTGCCATCCAAAATGTCCAAGGAGCGTCTCGAGGCTGTCCTGCAGAGATGGGACTCCCGCGATGAGCAGGCGCAGAATATTCTTCCCGTCACGGACGAGCAGGCGCGCAGTCTCTCCATGACGTACTCTGCGTCCCGAAGCATGCTGTTCTACCACGCCTTCGATTGCTCCACCGATGTCGACTTGTTAAGCATGATCAAGGCGTGCTCGGTTCTGGTGTCACGGTTCGACATTCTGCGCACCGTCTTCATCGTGGAGGGCGACTCCTTCTTGCAAGTTGTGCTTCGCTCCATGAAGCTGCAGGTGCCTACCATCGTGGCAGAGCAGGATGAGGATGTTGAGACGTGCATGACGGCCCTGCTGCGACGCGAGTCGTCCAAGGCGTTGGGCCTTGGTGTGCCGCTTACCCAGTTCTACATCATCTACTCTGAGCAGCAGCACACGTATAGAGTGGTATTGCGTCTATCTCACGCGCAGTTTGATGCCATTAGCTTGGGTCAAATCTGGTCAACTTTCGAGGACGTTTGCAAGGATGGCATCAAGGCCAGCTCAGAGCCTGTTTCGAGCTTCACTGCGCACATAGAGTCCATTTTCAGGCTTGACAAACCGCAAGCAGTGTCTTACTGGCGTGAGTTGCTACAAGGGTGCTCCGTGACGAAGCTACACGAAAGCATCTCCCACAATATTAAGCACGGTGCGGACATTTCGGTGACGAAATCCATTCCGCAAACCCAACTCCGTTCAATGGATTTCACATTTTCCACCGTGCTTAGCGCTGCTTGGGCTTATGTGCTTGCCAAAAGATCACAGATTGACGATGTGGTACTCGGGATTTTGACGCACGGGCGAGACCAAGCTGTTAGCGAGGGTGTCTGCGGACCATGCGTAAATGTTGTGCCGCTGCGTGTCACACTTAAAGATGACTGGCGGGTAAAGGATCTCCTCGCCGCCGTCCATGCTCAAAGAGTGGCCAGCATTCCGTTTACCCAGCTTGGCTCTCGCGAAATTGTGCGCAGCTGCACGGACTGGTCGCAAAATGCCTACTATGGCACCGTGATTCGCCACAACAGCTACAGTGATGACGAGACCAGGGCGAGTCGCATGCACATTTTCGAGTCTCTGGGCTCGAGCGCGGCTCCGATTGATATCGACAATGTCGAGGTCCACATCATTGCTGTTTCGAGTAATGACAATATTGATGTCGAGATCTGCTTCGCGGCGAACGTGGTTCCCGCCGATGTTGCTCATCAATTGGCGGCGGACCTGCAGGAAATTATTCTGCAGTTTTACAATGGACTGGCTGCGCCTCTGCATTCTCTGCAGGAGCTGCCTCCTCTGAGTTGCTCGCTGCCTATACTCTCAATGCCCGTCCATGTCAATGGCATCGAGGCCAAGACATGGCTGGCGAAGGGCTGCCCACCTGCCAAGACGGAAGCTCTGCGCACGGCTTGGAAATGCGTGCTTGGAGATGGTGTTGAGCTGGATCTGGAGTCGCCAGAGACGTTTTTCGATATGGGCGGTGACTTGATTGGTGCTGGCGTCCTCGCTGCCCATGTTGCAAGCCAGGGCTATCTCATGAACACCGAGGATGTCTTTCAGCATCCAACTTGGCTGTCGCAGCTGGCGTTGCTTGGCGGCCGGGCGCATTGATGGGGTCTGTCCCGGTATATCAGGGCGTGTCGTTGAAGGGAAAGGCCTAGGCTTTGACTTGAGCTGCCCATAAAATGTTGTCGCACAAGGAATTACGGAGAATTTTCCTTTGTCTCTCTTTACAAAGTTAGCTTATCACCTTGTCAAGTTACAGAGACTTGTAAAAATTTCCTACCAATAAGCACACTAGAATTGCGAGGCTCCCTATAGAGAAGTCGTTTGATCTTGTTCTGGGGCAATCGTCCCGATCTGATGACGCAGACTCGCCATGCAAACGTGGAGGCGCGGAAGCTCCCATCGACGCGTTGTGGCGTCCCACCAGAAGATGTGCTCCGCCAAACGACAGCTACCCGACATCACTGGTACGTAAACTTTCATCTTTATACGTCCGTAGTCGAGCGGAAAACTCCCTTTTAAGCGCTGGAAAATTACATTCCAATCGTGTTTCACGCCATCGAGTGTCCATTTACGTATCGGACTACAGCTCTTTCTTTAACCGACGCCGGTTGAGTTCGGACTCGGCCTTGCGGTGAACTCCAGTCTCCGCAAAAAGCCGCCGGCGTCCACTCCTCAAGGCTTTCTCCGAGAAGGATCCCCGACCATAATAAGCCTGACAACCTCAGTCCACCATTCCCACAAGCCCTCTCCCCCTCATGTCTACGCCGTAAACAAACATCGACACTCACACCCTCACATCGTTCCACAGGATGCTACAGAGCCGCATACTGGGGCGAGCGGCCAGCAGCCGCTGTCGCGTGCCTCGCCTCCCGTCCTCAACCATCACCAGTGGCGGACAATGGCTCGCGCGACGCAGCGCCCAGACCGGCGGGCCCTTTCAGCCGATGCGGCCCCCGTCACCGCAGGAGCTCGGCCGTCCGCAAGCCGCCAAGCAGTACAAGCGTGGCCGCAAGTGGACGAGGCGCTTTCTCTGGACGGCAGCGGTGCTGGGCGGCATCTACGCCATCGACAACCAGGTGTATGCGGCCGGCTTGACGCGCACGGCGCGCACCTTTGGCACCACGCTGCTCGTCGCGCTCGACTACAACATCAACTTTCGGGCGGAGCCCTGGTTCGGCGGCTCCGTGGCGGACCTGCACCACCGCAGCGCGGAGCGCATGGCCACGCTGCTGCGCGAGAACGGCGGGCTGTATCTCAAGATGGGCCAGGCTATTGCCATGCAGAGCGCCATGCTGCCGCCGGCGTTTCAGAAAATGTTTGCCCGCATGTTTGACGACGCTCCCCAGGACGACTGGCATGACGTCGAGGCTGTCATCCGCGCGGATTTTGGCAAGAGCGTCGAGGAGGTCTTTGGGGTCAGCTTCACGGGGAAGCCCGGGTACGGCGTCATGGAGAAAAAGGCGCGCGCCAGCGCGAGTGTGGCGCAGGTGCACTGGGCGAGGTTGCCAGATGGACGAGAAGTGGCGATTAAGGTCCAGAAGCGGGATATTGCCAAGCAGATTTCATGGGATCTATGGGCATTCAAGTACGTCTTATTCTAGGCCAGGGACTGAAGACAAACATGCTAACGATCATTAGGAGCGTCGCCTGGATCTACTCGAATTGGTTCGACATTCCCTTTTACAGCCTGATTCCGTACGTGGCCGAACGTCTCGAGCTCGAGACCGATTTCGTCAACGAAGCCAAGAATTCGGAAACGATGCGCAATCTCATCCATAACGAAAAGAGCATGCGCGGCCGCGTCTACATACCCATCACGTACCCAGAGCTGACCTCGCGCCGTGTCATGACGGCCGAGTGGATCGAGGGCGTGCAGCTCTGGGACAAGAAGGCGATGACGGGCCGATGGCTGGGCGGCCGGGGCAAGGGCACGCCTGGAGCGCGCGCGTCACTGCCCGACGTCGACATGGACGCTATCCGGCGCGAGGTGCGGACGCAGCCGAACCAAGACCGGCTCAAGCCGGAGCGGCAGGAGTGGAAGGGCCCGCGGGGTCAAGGCGGCCTGGGCCTGTCGACCAAGGAGGTCATGGCGACGGTGACTGACCTGTTTGCGGCGCAAATATTCCAATGGGGCGTGGTGCACTGTGACCCGCACCCTGGCAACGTCTTTGTTCGGCGGCTGCCGAGCGGACGGGCCGAGGTGGTGCTCATCGACCACGGTCTGTACGTGTACATGTCGCCGACGTTTCGCAACCAGTACGCCGAGTTTTGGAAGGCGCTCATGACGTTCGACAATGCGACAATTGAGCGGGTGACGTCGCAGTGGGGCATCAAGAGCGCAGACTTTTTTGCCAGTGCGACGCTGATGCGCCCGTACGAGGGCGGCAGCCAGTCGACGCGCGAGGCGTTACTCAACAAGGACATGGAGGGCAAGACGGCGGCGGAGCGGCACTACGCGATGGAGCAAAAGATGAAGCAAGGGCTGCGGGACATGCTCGCGGACGAGGATAAGTGGCCCAAGGAGCTGCTGTTTATCGGGCGCAACATGCGCATCGTGCAGTCGAATAACCAGTACATGGGGTCGCCGGTGAACCGCATCAAGATGATGGGTGAGTGGGCGAGCAGGAGCCTGTTCCGGGACACGAGCCTGGGTTGGCGGGCGCGTGTGCGCAACGCCTGGCGGCACGTATTGTTCAAGGCGGTCATGACGGCGTCGGACGTGGCCTTTTACGTTTTCAAGGTGCGGCAGTGGCTGGGGCTCGGGGGCAACATGGAGGACGTCATGGAGCAGCGGATGAAGGACATGGCGCAGGACATGGGGCTTGAGCTGCAAAACGACATCTTTAGCGGCTAGTTGGGGCTGCCGTACATTCTTGTGTCTACTTGATCTTGGATCATTTTTATACATGTCGTGGAAGTGGAGGAAAGACGCGCTGCTTTTTATACATGGAGTTTTTGGGGAGGCATTGTACATGTACTAGACTAGACCATCTCGGCTTCATTTTTTTCATCTGCATAGAGGGGGCCAGAACGAACATACACTCTCCAATATCATATAGATGATGAACATGGCACGTATAAGCTGATGATTCGTGTGCATGTCAAGAGCCTTATTACAGCACCTGGGATGAGGGACGGAAGCATGTTCCACCTCCAGGATTAGACGTGAGGCGACGGCAAATGGGCTTCAGGACCACCGGCAACAGAACAGGTGGGTAGCCGCCGGCGCTAGCTCCAAGACTCCGTTGCTGGTGTACTTACCAGTTGGCAGTAATGGCGTAATGATGGTCTGTATCTGGGTGGTGGTGGTGTGGTCCACATGATGGTTATTATGCAGGTACGCACGGTGATACGGGACGATGCGATGCTACTGGTCAGGCGATTTCCTGCTCGGGGCTGACGAGGCCCTGCCAGCAGAAACCTTTTTTTCCGGGCTTATTATTCTCTCTCCCTTCCTCCTCTTTGTTTGCGTGAATTTGGCTGACGACCCGCGTGACACTGCTTGGCTGCGTCGTCGTGCCGACGATGCCCTTGCCCTTGTCGCAGGGCAGCGTGGCATTCACATTTGGTTCCTGCAGTAGCCTGCCGCAAGCCTGCAGGGGGGGGGGGGGTTCTTTGCTAGTGAGGAGGAAAAAGCTGTTTTGCGATGTGGGATGGATGGGATGATCAGTGAGTGCGGATCCTCCCGCTGTGGCAGAAATAGGAAAAACGTCGCGATGGCTTTTTAAAGTGTGAGGAGTTTTTTTTTTTTTTCTAAGTTAGCGCTCTCATCTACTGGTATTATCGCTCGGGAGATTTTGCAAGGATCAACTGGTATTCTGGAATCAACTTATCAAGTCGTCTCGTTTGCATCGTGCCCAATTATTTTCCTTTCCCTCTCGGGTGACATGGGCCCCCTGGCTCCCGTGGTTTTGAGATTGACAGGGTTGCATGAGAGGAGCAAAGAGAAGGGGGGGGGAGGGGCGCGCCAATGCTGGATGTCGTGGCATTCATGCAACTACCAGTATTTGAGATTTTATTCGTGAAAATAAAAACGAAGAGGAAGGTTTGATGTTAATGAAACGAAAAAGCCACATTTTCCTTCCAATCCAATGCAGGGCGTAGGCGCAGGCGCATCTCTTTTCCGGTACCTGGACGTGCCAGGTGTGCGTTCAACTCGTTTTCAGTACTTCTGTTCTTCTGCTTCTTCTTCTTCTTCTCTTCTTCTTCTGACGAGCATGAGGCGGCCCAAAAATAGGTGAATCGAAGCGCCTTGTCTCGGACTGGGATATCGCTCATTGGCTCGGCTAATGAGTAGCTGTCTACGAATCAAAAGTACTCACCCGAGAATTGGAGGTTATTGAGAGTTGTAATTACTGAGTAATACAGACGTACCTTTGTGGCATGATGAGTCCAGATCAATGCCGAGCCAAGAGAAACCCTAAATTAAAAAAAAAAAAAAAAAAAGAAGAGCATTCATTTTTGCCCGATTGTCTAATCCGTAGAGGCGTGTCGCAATGCAGCCCCTGTTCATCTCTTTCCCTCCACTGCGTCGTTATGCGCGACATTGGACTCAGCCAGGAGCCAGTGGGGTTGGTTCAGCCAGCAGTGGAGCAATTGCCATATCAACACCAGTCAGGATGACGTTTCGTTTCTGCGCAATGGATGGCTTGCGGCCGCTCTCACTGGTGCTTGCAGTTTTCTTCCAGAGATTTCCTTTGACTGCAGTCTGCATTGTCGACGCACTGGCCTGAAGGAAGCCAAGAGGGGACAAGGTAGTTAGCGCCGAGGTTGGCGGTAGGGAGGGCCAAGAGTAAAAAAAGAGATGGGTTCGCTGATGAGGAAGGGCATTGAGAGATCCGACAATTAAGTTGTGCAATGATTCAGTGGAGGATTGGGTTGACTCGCTGGGTTGGAGTAGAAGGAGGCAATGTGTGAGGGGGGAGGGAATTTCACTTGCCATCTACTAATACAGACCATGAAAGATGCCCAAACTCAAATTTGGATGCAATAATCATCAATCGCTTCGAGTTCTCTTCATTCGCTGGTGGAAAATTCTCAATTCACCATAGTTAGGTACTGATCTACAACCGCCGCCCACAGCGGGCTATTTCAGTGGAGGCTGAGTGGATTGTTGTAGTAGCTACCTCCCTGTAAATTCGGTGCAAGCACCTGGGGCGCAAGCGAACGTGGACGAGGGGTGCAAAGCCCACTGTCGCCCCGTAGGAAATCTCTCGGCGCGTGTTGGAGCATGGGATGGTTTGCTTGGGGCCCTTGCACTGCAGTATTGATACTCGAGCTTCGGGGTAGCGAGGGATTTGAACTTGAGAACAACAAGGGAATGATTGAGGCACGGTGGTGAGAAGTTGCAGACCAGTTGCGGACCAGTTGCGGCGCAACACTGCAGTCAACAAACTGACAGGAACAAAAATCGGGAAATTTTTCTCGTGGTTGTACAAAGTAAAAGAGCGTCGAACCGTCTTGCTTGATCACTCTGCACAACTACTGTACAATTATGCTTTCTTCGATCGCGCACGTCCACAAGTTGGGCCGGCGCCACGAGTGCCGTTGCTCGCACATGTCCTCTGCAACGCTGCACCGTGCCTCAAACTACCCAACCAACGTTGGCTGATGAGCCATCTGTACTCCGTGCCGTGTACACAGCTGCCGAAGCTACCTCAATTCTTAACTCGGACAAGGCTCGTCTTTTTAGCCCTCCGCAGTGACCAGGCAAAGGCTCAAGTCCCCTCCCTCCCCTCCTGTAGCTCCCCTCCTGTCCTCCCCTCCAACAGGCTCCAAGGCCCCAAGCCGCCCGCCACCCAGTGCCAGGGGTATCCCCCTCCAGGCTCCCACTCTTCCAGCCTAGCCTATCCCCGTCCCAGTCGCACAGCCTGTGCCCGGCTGGGTACTCGCACCTGGTAGCGTCAGTTGTAGCGTCAGTTTATCCAAACTCGTGCCGCCTCCTTTTGTCTGCCGATATTTCGTCCTACTCTTTTTTTGCTTACATTTCTTCCTTTTCCCTCCCTCTTATTTTCCATCTTCCCATCGCCCATTTCTCTTGTGCTGCCCGTTTGTCGCCGCCGTCGCCGCCAATCACCCCATATCTACGTCACCTTTCCCCGACCCGACAGCACAGCGCGAGCCACCCGTCCTGTGGCTTGATCTCTCCCTCTTGCGCCACGACGCCGTTGACCTGCGTTTGCTGCTACCGATATCAGCAAAAGGAATTATACATTGGCCATTGAGGGGTCCTTTTCACTCGTTTTTTCCTCCTCCATCCTCCTATGCGCCCTCATTTGATCCGTTGCCCTTAGCCGTTACCTTTGCATTCATTCAATAGCTTGCCGCTGCCCGCACGCCACCCCCCTCCCACCTACCTAGATATACATCAAACCACCTCACCCATCTCGACAAACGGCCAATCTTGGCAATAGCTTCACGCCTCGCTTAGCCTCCTTCCCCTCCTTACTCTCGCCATGGAGCCTCCCGCTTCGCCTCCCGCCTCTCGGCGTCCCAGCTTCGGCAGCCTCCTCCGGCGCTCCAAGAGCGGCGACATAGGCAAGAAGGCTCAGGCTGCTCGCGAAGCCGAGCTCGAGCGCCAGCGCCAGCGCCGCCCGCCTCGCCTTCCCGACCTTGCCAACACCGCCGACCAGCAGCTCTCAAAGTCACTCAGCACCCAGTTGCGTCTCGATCCCGCCCAATTCTCCTCCAACGGCCCCCAGGCGCCCTACAACGGGCCCAGTCACTTCAACGCCGGACGCTACGACTCCTCGGGCAGCATCGCCAACTCTCGCAGCTACACCAACAACACTGCCCCGCCCCCCATCCCAGCGACTCATCATCCTGTTCAGCCGCCGCCCTTCGATCCCTACGCAGCCACCGAGAGCATGACGCACCGAGGCAGGTACAGTTACGCCAGCAGTGCCATCAGCACCATCAACAGCCCTAGAAGGGTGCGCCGTCGCAAGGATCCTACCCCTTTCAAGTAAGTCGCTGATTTCAAACATGTTGGTGTGCTTCACCCCGTCCAGTGGCTCTGCCGCTCCCTCCCTGTGTCAATGGAACGTCGCCTTCCTTCATCCTGGCGCTTGCCGCTGCCTGTCTCTCCATGCCATTTTATTATGCCAACCAAGTCTCGTGTTCTTCATCATGGCTCTCGCCGCTGACTCGTCTGCCAGTGTTCTCGTCATTGGCGCTAAAGACTCGGGGAAAACCTCTTTTCTCGAATTCCTCAAAACGGCCCTCGCCTTGCCTCCTAGACGCCGTCCCAGGAAGCAGGAGCAGCCAGAGTATCAGGCACCGCTGCCTGCCGAGGGCAACTTTGTTCCTCACTACCTCGAGACGGAAATCGATGGCGAGAGCATTGGCTTGACTATTTGGGATTCCGAAGGCCTTGAGAAGAATGTCGTCGATCTCCAGCTCAGAGAAATGTCGGCGTTTATCGAAAGCAAGTTTGACCAAACCTTTGCTGAAGAGATGAAAGTGGTGCGCTCGCCTGGTGTGCAGGACACCCACATTCACGCCGTCTTTCTCATGCTCGATCCTGCTCACATCGACCGCAACATTGCCAACGCGCGCAAGATGCAGATGCAGGCCGACGACGATCAAAATGGCTTCCGCTCCAGCAATGCCAAAATCACCGGCGCGCTTGACCACGACATGGATCTCCAGGTCTTGCGCTCGCTCCATAGGAAGACGACCGTGATCCCCGTCGTTGGCAAAGCCGACACCATTCCCACAAAGCACATGAACGTCCTCAAACGCGCCGTTTGGGACAGCATTCGCCAAAACAATCTCGACCCGCTCGAAACTCTTGGTCTCGAAGACGAATTCAGCAGCGTTATTAACGAAGAAGATGAGGATATTGAGGCCGACTCGGATACCCTGCCCCAGGACATGAGCGGCGACTCTGACACGCCGCCCGACTTGAACCCGGTCAAGCGTTCCCCCGGCAAGCGAGTCTCGTCGCAAACCATGATTCGTCACAAGGCTTCTCAGGAAAACAAGGAAGAGGAGCTGCCATTTTTGCCACTTTCTACCATCAGCCCCGATTTGTACGAGCCCAGCGTCGTCGGCCGCCAGTTTCCCTGGGGCTTTGCCGATCCCTACAACGAGACGCACTGCGACTTTCAGCGGCTCAAGGAGGCCGTCTTCAGCGAGTGGCGCACCGACTTGCGCGAGGCTAGCAAGGAGCAGTGGTATGAAGGCTGGCGAACAAACAAGCTCAAACACCGCGAAAACTCGTACCGTCGTCGCTAGGGGACCTTCATCTACGACGCTGATTTGCCTTTGCTCATCAAGTTTATACCATGATCACAACACTGCACAAAATACCATGCGGCGAATCCGCATCTCTGTCTTGATATCTGATTTCTCTTCTCTTCTTTCTCGGAACGTTTGGTCACACGCTGGGGTGGATCCGAGTATACTCTTTTGCATTTATCCGCTGCGGCGCTTTTGCTGCGCTGCGTTATGCGACACGTCACCTTCGTTTTTTCTTTTTTCTTTTTTCTTTTTTTTCTTTTTGCTTCATTTGCAAATCCTCTATACCCATTGTATCAGGGTTTATCTAACGAACTTGTCCACTGATGGCCTCTTGACGTCTCATTAAGCACGTTTATACTTTGACCCTTGCCGTTATATTTCTTTCTATTTTCCTTTGAGCGCTGGAATATTTCGCGATGAAAGTTGTCTCTGCAACATGGACCTGTGTTATATTTTGTTTGTCTAGTCTTGTTTTTGAAAGGGGAGAAGATAGTTTGGGGCCGTACATTGGACGGGGCAGATTAAATAGTGCAATATACAATCAACATGTCCGATATCAATACGCTAAATTGTAATGTGCATTGGTTTCGATGCCGACTGAGTCCTTGCGGAATATGTGCACTAACAATATATGTTTACCCCCGACATAAAGAGAACCTGGAGTAAGATGGAAGAAGAAGAAGAGTAGGCTTAAAAAAAAACGACCCAAGACGCTAACCAAAATAATGAATAAATCACATCGCCGCAATAACATGATACTGAAGAGGAAATTCTCTCAAAACTCCCCTGACCTCTCTCCTCGAGATGCCCATTGACATTACTTCATAACCAGATGAAAACCATGAACCTTGCCTCGTCCCTCCTCATCCACACGAGCCTCTTGCCATTCCGCAACCGCCCTCACCTGTCGGACTTTATGCTTCACTCACTCAGACCCCGGCGTGTCATGGGCCCGGACCGGAATATATTCCGTATTGGTCGGCCTACCACTGCTCTTGTCAATGTCCGCCTCCATGCGCTGATAGTTCTTGCCGTGCGTCAGCAGCCGTTCCTTTTCCTTTGGCCCAAACGTGACCCAGTCAAAGCCATAGGGCAGGGGCTCGTCATTGAGGATGTACTTGACCTTGAGGTTGCGCGCGCGGTCGCGGTAGGCCTGCTGGTCGCGGGGATGCTCAAACAGGTGTTTTGCCTGGCGTTCAATATCGGCCCACTTGGCATAGTGCTTGCCGATGCTGGCGAGGAGCGCCTCGTCGTCGTTCTGGCTCCAGCGGACCCGCCCGCTGTGCATGGGGGGACGAGCGCGAGGCCGAGAGGACGCGTCGCCGTCGGCAAGGACAATTGTGGTGGTGGTGCTGCTGCGCGGGTCGTTCCTGGGTACGACGGAGTTGGCTTGGCGGGCGTGCTTGTCGGCCTGTGTAGAGCCACCGACGGCCGTCGTGGATGTGCTGAGAGAAGAAGAGGGGAGAAACGGCGAATGCTCGTGCTGCTGCTGCTGCTGCTGCTGGCGGATTTCTTGGTCCACGCGCGTAGCGTCTGCCTTTTGGATCAGACGCCTTTTGCGATGAGCAGCTTCGCTGATGCTTCGCGTATCCGTCTCAAATACGTCGTCGTCGTCATCATCGTCGTCGCCGGTGGTGGCCTTGTCGTACGTGCGCTTGTTGCGCTGATGTTGATTAGCCGGTGTCGATGATACTCTGTCCGCAGTACGATGGGATAAAGCGGACGGGAATGGCGCCGCGCTATGATCGACGGCAAAGATGCCCCCATCGGCGGTGGCTTGTACACGCTCGAGAGCTTCGGCGTCGGCTTGATCGCGAAATAGACTGTGGCCGGCTTCCGCGTCCGAGGCGCGCACAATGGGCTGCGACTCGTCTTCGTCGGAGCTGATATCATCTTCTCCTCCACTGGCAGCGTCGAAGAACTCGTTTGGACTTTGATCGCGATACTCGAGTTGCTTCCAAATGCCGCGCGAAACGCGAATGGGCCCCCCAAACTCTCGAAAGACGGATTGTATGCTAGCCAGCAGGCTTTTGGCAGGGTACTGCTTGCGAAGCGTGGGCAGGTTTGAAAATGTGACGCTGTTTTTGCCAATGTGCTTGCTAAAGACGGCAATATGTTTGCGACACAGACTGTCCAGCTCCTGGCTGTCGATGCCGACAAAGTGCTTGTACGGTCCGTTCTCCAAGGTCGCGTTGATTTGCGCGGAGGTTGGATTTTTGCGATGCTCGCAAAAGATGTCGTACAGAATCTTACGCGCATCACTGTTCTTATTAGCTTTGGCAAGCGCAGCGAGTACGTGCGCGACGCGAACTTCAAGTGCCAGATTCATAACGGCCTCAGTAACATCAATTTGAAAATCCCCGATCAGAAGATCTTTAAAGTCTTCATCAATGATCCTCAACTTCTCCGCATTGGGGCTGCCGGCTTCGTCCAAGTCCTTCCAGGCGCCCTCCCAAATAGTTTCCAGGAGTGTGGCGAGGTTGGCCAGGATCACTGCTACTTTGAAGGCATCAAGCTCCTCCTCGGCCAATCGCGTAGTAGCCCAAGCCCAGTGCAAAAAAGGCGCGTAGGCCTCGTCCACGAGAAACTGTTTACGCACAGATGCGAAACTATCCATATTCATTATAAAAGCCCGGCGCGCGAGCTTGTCTTTATCGCCAAAGACTCTATAGTGAGAGAGGATGTTTTCGGTCGTGCTGCCTAGCTTGTAAACGCACTGGCACATGAACTCAAGGTCCTCTTCAGAGACTTGAGCAACGACATGTGATTCGCCATTTCCAGGGCCGACCTCAACGTCATCGTCCGAGTCTTCATTGCGCCAAGGGCTCGTGGGAATCTCGGCTTCACTAGCAGAGACGCCGCGCGGGGCGCCTTTGCGCGCGACGGGATCCGCGACGAGGGAAGAGCGTTCTTTGACGGGTCCTGCTTGTCGAGACTGACTTCGTGTGTTTCGCGTTGGCATTGGCTCGGGCGCGGTGAATGTACGTGCTGCTCTACTTCCACGCTTGGGAGGCATGTTGGGAAAAGATTGTCAAGGTATTTGATCGATGGCGCCAATAGATGCGGATGGCTATGACGATGAAGTAGGGAAAACAAAAGTTGTTATGGGAGGCAGGCGTGTTGGGGGAGCGACCCGTCGTGAGCCACAATGAGAAGAATCTGGGCGAAAAGGGGTAGATTTTCGGGTAACACTATGGCTGAGGAATAGATTGCAGTCCAAAGCGTGTATACTAAGACACTGGCCAAAGAAACATAGCTCTGCTCTGCAAAACCAGAGGATGAAAGCTGTATCAGCATCAAGGTGCTGGGTCATGTCAGGGCGAAAACAGTGCGAGTTTGCTTCAACGTATGTGATTATATCGGGGCGAGAACAGTGCGAGTTTGGGTGGGGCTTTTTCACGATTCCGGGTTAAGGGTAAGGTTTT
Source organism: Beauveria brongniartii (assembly GCA_030782485.1). NCBI lineage: Eukaryota > Fungi > Ascomycota > Sordariomycetes > Hypocreales > Cordycipitaceae > Beauveria > Beauveria brongniartii. Next base: position 122,372 of record JARJPP010000144.1, read on the forward strand.
GGCCCTTACCTTAACCCTACCCCTACCCCTACCCCTCCCATCCCTAACCCCAAGGTATAAGTAAATAGATTCTAAAGATGAACGGAAGCGATTTTATTCTCGACTTGCATTATTCTTATCCTCGAAAGGTCTCTACGCTACCCGCGCGCTCCTGCTGAACTGTGTATTACGCCGATATGGGAGGTTACCGAAAGAGATGGCGGCCACAAACAGGAATTGTCTTTCCTTGTCCTTTGTTCCCCTGCTTCTTTTCCCTTCTTTTTCTTCTTTTTCTTCTCTTTGAATAGATTTGACTTTCATATCTATCTAAAACTTTCTACACCGACTGCTCTTTCTGGTGTCTGTTTTGTATCATATGATTGTATTGTATTGGATCAACATTGATGAACGCCAGTGTGCTGTTTTACATCAACACGAAGGATGCACACCAAATCGTGCAAGTACGTGGGATCAATTCGGTACGTACCGACTCTGAACTCCCCCACCAAGACACCTTGACACCCCAGGCGCATCTTTCGAATCAGCTAGCATGTCTACGTACACCTTGACCTCAACGCATTATCATCATCCATATTCACCTGCAAAATTCGTGCAGCTATTCATTAGAGCCAATCACAAGGACTAGCTCCATCCAATGCAAGATGGCAGCTGTCGGAACCGTTTTGTTTTCGCCACCCATCATCACCCGCGACGCTAGCTGATACGGGCCAGAGGAACACGACAAGTGGTGGCGTTGTTATCCCGCGTCGTAAGGCAATCATCGGCAATATGCAAGTCTGGTTTTGAGAATAATGGTCTGCTATCATCAAGTATGCTATCATCTCCTCTGCTGCACCGGCGCCGATGCGGAATAGACCATCGGACGATCCAGACCAACCACACCTCCAGCTGAGGTCGCCTCGACCTTGGCAACTAGGTTCATTACTGCTCGGATGCTGTCAACTTGTCGTCAATTCCCTGCCGATCCACCTCACCGACGGAGTCCGGACCAGTTGCCGGATTTGACGTCTATGCCGTCTTGCTGCTCTTCGCCTTTGACGCTGCGTCTCCCCTTGCCCCCCTTCCAAAAACACCTGCAAGATAGGCGGACCGCATCACGAAAACAAACGTCTACAGTGGAGCGCCCCCGGCGCCCCCGACTCAGTCAGCCGAACCCGTTCTTACAAGCTCTCGACTATCATCATGGTGAATTTGCTTACTGTAAATCCAATATTGCCCCAAGTCATCGCGTTCCACGTCTGTGGCTGCATCACCCTCTCCTTGCCCAGCGCCAAGCATGTGAAAGCAAGGTGGCCAATGTCGCCGAGCCATAGCGCGACGAGATAGCTTCTGACCACCTTGATTTCGGAACTTGTCGCAAGAACAGCCAGTCCGACAAAGCACATGAGAAGATACATGTTGCCTAGTTGCTGCGCCATAACAATGCTGTGCTCCGATGCAGGAAGCACCTGCTTGTCAGGCAACTGCTCGGCGATGAACCATGCTGGGTCCCAGATAGCGCCGATGAAGCCAGCGACTCTGCGCATGGCCGGGTTGAGGTTAGTTTTCTTGGTGTTGCTTTGGCCTTGGCCCTGTGCCGACTCACAAGGAAATTGGTTCGATTATTGTAAACGTTACCCGTGGAATCGTAGGCAATTTCGAAGCCATTGTGCCTCTTATCGCACCCTCAGCCTCAATACTCTACTGAGATCAACAATAAATGACGCCACCGGCAGGAAGCTGCCAGATGACTGCAGCTCGCAACTGGGTAGCTTATCGACCAACTGCCAGTCAACGTCTGAAGCTTGTGACTCCGAGCCGCGATCCACAATTCGCTGGGTTCGGGCAACAGAAGCGTAAAATGGGTAAACCCGGTACGAACGTACGACGTGGGCGCAAAGTCAGCTTGTCAGGCAGCCCAGGCGTGTGTCAGAAGCTTTTGTTTCCCGTGTGGTAGTCTGGTAGAGCAGTTGGCAGAGTCGTACAGTGAGTGCATGTGGCACCTGCGCCGGACAGACGGGACTGGTATAACAGCCGCTTCCCACCTTGATTACAGGGCTGTTCTATTGGCAAAAGGGGTCCTGCGCCTCGTGCGCTGAGGTGATGACGGAGACACGGAGAGTAGGGTTGGCGCCGGCCCCAGTTCCTCATGCTCCCAGCACGGTCTAGTGAGCGGGGATTTGCCGTCTTTTCGTACAAGATTCTAGGCCCGCGCTAGGTTGGAACTTGGAAACAAGCCCAGGAAGAAAAAAGCTGGTACGGTGGTGGGTGGCTATTTACTCGGGTGGATTGCAACTTGGAAGACGGCTGCTTGGTCCTAGCACGGCTGTTTGGGTCCTAGTGGAGGCTCTGCTCCTGGCTCGCTCCGGCTGCCATGTGACAATTTCACGTGTCACTACGACAAAGACAAACCACTTGCACCGCAAAGCCATCCATTCGGCCTTGCGCTTGCTTGTGCATCGGTCGCAGATGGATCCATCCTTGCTCCGAGGATGGGACGACACTACTTTGTCTGAGATTCCATAAAGTCTTTTAATTTCGTCCTTGCCCGCCTCCATCACAACGTGCCCTCCTCTCGGCTCCTGATCTCAAGGACACCAATGCCCACCGCGACATTGCCCTAACTATCTGCCCACGATGGCTACCATCGAACCGCGCCTGATTCACCTCTTGAATGAGTCGACATCGACTCCTCATCACGCTCATGCCGACCTCCCTCCTCTGCATGCCCTACCTCTGCATGCACATGGCGATAGGCCTCTACCGAGGCTCGACCGCGATGCTAGTCGCCATGCCGCTTCGAATCCGTATCCCATCCGCCTGCTGCTCGACGACTCCGACTCGGGTGAGTCTCGTCACGGTCACGGTGCCTACCGCGATGACAGCCCTGATGGGCCCGACGAAGCCCACCGCAAGAAGCGCAGCCGTGCCACCATGCACGTCAAGGACGACTTTGTCCAGTTGCCTCAGCCGCTCAAGAAGCAAAAGGCGACACAGCAGGCCCTCGTTATGCCGCCCATCATCAATGGCCTCCACGAACCTCCACCCCACGCCGCTCTCTTCCCGCCCATTTCCTCGACCACCTACGAGAATGATACCAACCAGATGAAGATGCTGCACGACTTCAACACCCATAGCAGCCCTGACGAACGCTCCCAGCGACGAGGCTCCTCCGAGACCGACAAGAGTTCTTCCAAGGGCCGCAAGCGCGCCACGAAGCCCCGACGCAAGTGGACGGACGAGGAGACGAACCATCTTCTTCTCGGAGTGAACCGCCACGGCGTCGGCAAATGGACCAACATTCTGGAAGACCCCGACTTTACATTCAACGAGCGTACCGCTGGCGACTTGAAGGACCGCTTCCGCACTTGCTGCCCCGAAGAGCTCCGAGGCTCCAGCAAGACGTCGAGGTCCGAACGCCGCTCAGAAGGCACCAGCAAGAGCACCTCCCGCAAGGGTTTGCACTCAGAAAATATTTTGATTAGCGACGACAAGTCTCGGTCCAAGAGCTCCAAGAATTGCATCGAGCTCGAGGAGTCATCTAAACAGAAGAAAAGTCGTGCTCATCGAAAGAATATGGGTGATTTGGCTGAACTCGGCATTCATGGCCCCTTCAAAAAGTCTCATCGTCGTGAGCGCCGCCCCTTTACGGAGCAGGACGACCACGAGATTCTCGAGGGCCTGGATCACTACGGCCCTGCCTGGACCAAGATTCAGCGCGACCCTCGCTACCATCTCTCCACCCGACAGCCGACTGATCTGCGTGATAGAGTCCGCAACAAGTACCCTGCTATTTATCAGCGTATTGAAAAGGGCACGTTCCAGGCCAAGGACTCTTCTAGAGGCAACGACATCATGGAGCCTTCTGTCAACATGTCCATCGACAACTCGTTGAAGCGCTCCAAGGTAGCTGCCATTGCCAATCGTCGTGGCTCTCGTGATGAGGCTCCCAGATGGCCTGCTCATGTTGCTGAATCAGAATACCTCCAGCACCCTGGCTTCGAGTTTGGAGATGCTGGTGCAAACCACTTCATGGGCGGCGAGATGGACATTTCCAGACTTCTTCTGGACGATCCCCGTATGGTGCACGGCCATGGGCGACATGACGAGCTGTCTGGCCCTTCGTCCCCTACCGCCCCTGGCCTAGACTCTCGTCGCGACCGCTACGAATATGCACTTCGGTGCTAACAGATCACTGGGCACGAAAACAGGAATGAAGACACACCAACTGGTGTTTAGTGCACCTGGTGTATATCACGGATAATGTTTCTTTTGGGAGTTTGGATTACACTAGGACATCAAATGGGTTATGGCGTATGGCGGTTTGATTTGAGTGATACCAATATGATAGAGGGCTACGGGACACAGCAGTCTCGAAGGGAACAAACGGACCCAGCTAGCCAGTCGCTTCTGAGGCAAGGAAAGAAGACTCATGCCAGCACTTGGCAGCTGATGGCATTTACATACATAAACCTGCAGCACATCAAAAGCAGTTAGCGAGCGATTGACAATCCGTTTGAACCATAGCCTGCCCTGCAGGCACGATATCTTGACTGGAGAAGCTTTACATGTGAATGTAGCCAGGGACCGGATCAGACCTCTACCCAAAAGAAATTGAACCTCGGCGTGGGGCGCTGGGTCTCTTTACTCCGTAGGTACAAAAAAAAGTTATGGAGTGGTACTGAGGCTCCACCAGCGACGGGAAATTATCGCGATCATTGCACGTGATTTTACGCGTGACTTACGGGCCGGCACCTCAACTCCACTATTCGTAGTGCGGCAAGTGCCAAAGTGCTAGGGCACGAAGCCCCTACCAGACTGCGCTAGGCCAAGCGAAGACGAAAAAATTTGTGCGTGCTCCTGGCGGAGCACACCTTGGTCTCGTTGAACGGAGCATGCCTTCAAGTTTCTGATTCTCTGCATCCCGACTAACTACACAGCCAACCCGACAAAATGGCCCGCGGAATGTAAGTCGACGCTCCGAACGAAAGTGCAATGTTGGGGATTAGCAATTGTTATTCGGCAATGCTGCCCATCAACACCACGACAAACCGTCGCCAGACCCTCGCTCGACGAATTCTGGCAAAAACCTCGCGATCCATGTTGCTGACCAACTTTACAGCAAGAAGCACCAAAAGCGTCTCTCAGCCCCCTCCCACTGGCTGTTGGACAAGCTTTCCGGCGTCTATGCCCCCAAGCCCTCGGCCGGTCCTCACAAGCTGCGCGACTGCATGCCCCTGATCGTCTTCATCCGCAACCGCCTCAAGTATGCGCTCAACTACCGCGAGACGCGCTCGATCCTGATGCAGCGCCTGGTCAAGGTCGACGGCAAGGTCCGCACCGACATGACCTACCCGGCGGGCTTCATGGACGTCATCTCGATTGAGAAGACGGGCGAGAACTTCCGCCTCATCTACGACACCAAGGGCCGCTTCACCGTCCACCGCATCCAGGCGGAGGAGGCCGAGTACAAGCTCGGCAAGGTCAAGCGCGTCCAGCTCGGCAAGGGCGGAATCCCATTCTTGGTCACGCACGATGCCAGAACGTGAGTTTCTGTCAGACATCATTCAGCCGTTGGATCAAGCTTTGGTTGATTTCGGGGGGATTGGGTGCTGGTTGCACCAAGATTTTCTCTCCGTGTGGGACTGCCATGAGTGGCATCCCGTCATAGGAAAAAGAAGATTCTGAGGTGGCGCCTAGAACTGTTGTCTCGTCTGCCTGCTGCTGTAGGGTCAGATAGGCTACGGGGAATTAGCGACACCTCGTCGTAGATCCGCTCCCACGACCCCCGAAGCCTCCCATCGTCTTTTTCCGGCGAACTGTAATGGTGACCCTCAATCGCCACATATTTGCTAACATTGTAAATCCAGCATCCGATACCCCGACCCTCTCATCAAGGTCAACGACACCGTCAAGATCGACCTCGCCACTGGCAAGATCACCGACTTTGTCAAGTTTGACACTGGTGCCATTGCCATGGTCACCGGCGGTCGCAACATGGGCCGTATCGGTGTCATCACCCACCGTGAACGCCACGATGGCGGCTTCGCCATTGTCCACATCAAGGACGCCATCGACAACACTTTCGCCACCCGTGAGAGCAACGTCTTCGTCATTGGCCAGGATAAGCCCTGGATCTCCATTCCCAAGGGCAAGGGTGTCAAGCTCACCATTGCTGAGGAACGTGACCGCCGCCGCGCTCTGGCCAACTAAGCTCATCACGATGATGATGTGTTGGGTAGGAGGGGCAAGGGAAAAAAAGATGGCATGTGCACAGGAGTCACGGATTTGACGTTTCTGTTGGTCGGGGGACGATATACCACGTCCTTTTTAAAACTAGCCATAGGCAATATGAGAAAACATGAATCTTCCAATATGCTGTATGCAGTGAGTGCCTCTCACGTATTGTGCTAGTGTTAACGCTTCAAGCTGTTTCATCCAGTATTGATAGGATGCTATTTCGCAACCAGTTGACCAGTGCTTACCATTATTAGCAAGTTCTCAAGTCTAGCAGAACATTTTCGCATCCAATCGCGCGTTGTTGTCGAGTGTTCCCCAATTGCCGTTGCCTTGAACCGATTTCCCCGCAACTGCATCGTGGGAGCAACGTGGGGGCGCATCCGCTTTCTGTCTCGGAACAGCAATTCCGACGTCGGACTTCTGCTCAACTTATTCGATGCGGAGAGATTGATTTACTCTGCACACAACAATGTTCTTCAGATAAACGATGCTTCGATTTTTGTGTAGATCTGGCCGTCGTCGCTTCGCTGTACCCAGCCGCCGGTGCCAGTCGACCACCGCTACGGTGGCCAAGTCAGCTTCTGTCTGGTCCAGCGGCGCAGTATTAGGCATTGCAGTAGCCACGGGAGCTGTCGGATGGAGTGTCGCAAGATGGCAGATTGACGAGAATAGTGGCCAATTGCGTTCAGGCACTTTCAGCTCTATTGGCGGAGAGAAGCGATTTGCGACGCTCTCGGAAATGAACAAGGCTAGTAGTCTATAAACTGTTGTGCAGCGGAATTTATTACTTACAGAAAATGAGCAGGCGATTGATGAAATTGTCGCAGAGATTGGAAATACCGAAATTATTTCTACAGATCATGAAGACCTCACGACGCACGGCTACTCTGAATGGTCAACAGTCAACCTGAGACGCTGCCAGTCGCCGTCGCGTACCCGCGCAGCACCGAGGACGTGGCTACCATTGCGCGGATCTGCCACAAGCACCGCGTGCCTCTGATCCCTTACTCCGGCGGCACGAGCCTAGAGGGCAACTTTTCCGCGCCCTACGGCGGCGTCAGTGTCGACTTTGCCCACATGGACCGAATCCTCCAGCTCAACAAGGACGACATGGACGTGGTCGTGCAGCCCAGCATCGGGTGGCAGGACCTGAACCGGAAGCTAGCCGACGCGGAGGCAGGGCTCTTCTTCCCGGTGGACCCCGGCCCGACGGCCAAGATTGGCGGCATGATCGGGACCAACTGCTCGGGCACTAACGCGGTGCGGTACGGCACGATGAAGGACTGGGTGATTAACCTGACGGTGGTGCTGGCGGACGGGCGGGTCATCAAGACGCGGAGGAGGCCGCGCAAGTCGTCGGCTGGGTATAACCTGAATGGGCTGTTTGTGGGCTCAGAAGGGACGCTGGGAATTGTCACTGAAGGTATGTTGAGCTTACAAGTTTCACTATTAGGCTGGTCAAAAGACAAGGGCGCTGACGCAACGCAAGCCACGCTGAAACTCGCCGTCATCCCCGAGACGTACTCTGTAGGCGTCGTCTCGTTTCCGACGATTCGCGACGCAGCGGCCGCTGCAGCGGGCGTCATGCAGGCCGGCGTGCCCATCAACTGCCTAGAGATTATGGACGACGTACAGATGCGCGTCGTCAACCTGAGCGGCAGCACGGCCCCGCGCACGTGGAAAGAATTGCCCACGCTCTTTTTCAAGTTTGCCGGCTCCAAGGCGAGCGTCGCCGAAAACATTTCCACCGTGCAGGCCATTACAGCGCGCAACGGCGGCGCCGACTTTGCGTTTGCCGAGGACGAGCAGGAGCAAAAGGTGCTGTGGTCTGCCCGGAAAGAGTCGCTGTGGTCAATGCTTGCCCTGCGAAAGGACGGCCAAGACGTCTGTAAGTCAGCAGCAGCTGCCCCCCCCCCCCCCCTTTCGTCTTGCCCAGAGATGTAGTGTTTTCTAATACGTGGCATGATACTAGGAAGCACCGATGTCGCTGTACCGCTCAGCCGCCTCGCTGACCTGATCGAAGTGAGCAAGAAGGAAATGGACGACCTGTGCATGTTTGCAAGCATACTCGGCCACGTCGGCGACGGCAACTTTCACGAGAGCATCATGTACAGTAAGAGCGACGCCAAAGAGCGCGACAAGGTGGCGCGCTGCGTCGACAACATGGTGAACCGCGCGCTCAACATGGAAGGTACGTGCACGGGCGAGCACTCGATTGGATGGGGCAAAAAGGAGAGTCTTGTCAAGGAGGTTGGTCAGGAGACGGTGGATGTCATGGCGACGATTAAGCAGGCGCTGGACCCGAGATGGATTCTGAACCCGGGCAAGATTATGGACGTGCCGTGGATGCCAAAGGAAACGAACGTTGTGTTGGCGGATGTGGCTGTGACACCGATTCGAAAGGCGGGGAAGCAGAATACTTTAGAGTAGAGGCTTAAATACACGAGGGTGGAGTTTTCTCAGATATAAATGTAATGCATATCTGTATATTTTGCTTGATCTGTGTGGCAAAGTAGCTAAGGCAACTCGGGCGGCTGCACAGCTGCGCGGCTGCAAACGCCGCTTCAAAATGACTTCATTTCTTCTCCATCATCCTTCCTCCATCATCCCTCCTCCCCTCTCCTGTTCCCTGTTTCTTTGCCAGTGCACCTGGACTCTCAGTTAGCCGATTTCATATCCCACATAGGAAGTTTCCAATGACCACATACAATATGTATCCCGAGCAGATCGCTGAAAAATGGTCCCGCACCGGACTCTCTGGAAACCAGTCACGAAGCCCCTCACGCAACCCATCGAATTCGACGAAAGCGGCCCCCAAAATGGACACGATCTCGCTCAGATTGAGAAATCTGCCTGAAGGAATTACGATGCCGCAACTTTGGAACTCGTTCTCGCCAAAGGGCAGCATCCGGCTGATTGAAATTTACGACAGTCGTCAGGGAGAGAAAGGGGCTGTCGCGAGAATCGACTTTGCACCACCGCCAGAATTGGATTTCTGGAAAAGACGAATTCTCAGCCTTGCTCTAGATGGTCATGAAGAGCCGGCCACCGTCCATGTGGACGTGCTCTCCAGAGCACGACGCGAGCCTCCGCAAAGCAGCCACGAGCAGCGCTGCCCCTCCATTATTTCCATGCAGCTCAAGTCACTTGACTTTGGAAGCTTGCTCAAAAAGGATACCATGGTAATCAGTGCGAGCATACAGTCGCCAAAAGATGGCGAGATCTCACTGGAATTCAACCCTGTCAGAGGAGAAGTCATCATTTACTTCCACTTTCAAGAGAGGCAAAAGAATCTCTCGAGGAAGAGACTGTACAAGCTCATCACCCATGTTACTTCCATTACAAATGTATAGGATACTTGTTCTGAAGGAAACAAGCGGGGATGCACAATATCCGTTTCATTCAACGGACCAATTGACTATCTCTGGCTAGCTTCAGACGGTTCAAATATTATACCGACTGATTCAAGGAGATGGCATTGCAACGACAATTGGGTACGCGCGACCGACATTTATGAAGTCATCATTGAGCCGCAGAAGATTCCGATATCGACCTATAGTCGAGGCAAGCTTGGCAAATGCATCGACATTAGCCGCTTGAAGACCTTTCGGTGCATCATCGATGAGACTGATTCACAGTCTCTTACAGCCGTCGAAAGCTTGATGCTCGCGTTGGAACAATATGATATAGTTCCGACTCGCACGACTCTCAAGCTAGAGAAAGATCACAAATGCATGTGGGATTTGTTGGACCATCCCTCAGATGACAGCAGCTCCAATACCCTCGAGTACCTCAGCCTGACCGCTCACCACATCTATCTGGATTTTGCTGTCCGTTACAGGCTCGAGGTATGTGTTACTCGAGGCTACCTACGAGAGCACGCAATCGACGCCGTGTTCCTGGAGAAGCTGGCAGCATTGGATGTCTCAAAAGCGAGCCAGATGCTGGAATACCTGGTTGATGAAGAGATACAACTCGAGGACCCCCTACAACTATTCGAAGATGCACAATACCGCTATGCCCCCACCAAGAGAAAAATCCCATACTATTGCTCGCTTGTGCTCAAGGCCAATATTACGCCAACGTCACTGAAGCTGAACCTTCCAAATGTCGAGAGCTCAAATCGTGTCATGCGAAAATACAACAACTTGCATGACAGATTTCTTCGCGTGCAGTTTCTCTCGGAAACAGAGTCCAATCGCATCGCAAAAGATCGCTACAACAACGATGATGTCTGGAAACGACTCTTGCGTGCCTTGCACAAGGGTATCCGCATTGGAGATCGAACATACGAATTTCTAGCTTTTGGAAACTCACAGTTGCGAGAAGGTAGCGTGACATTTTTCTGCCCGACGGCGCATGTATCGTGCGATGACATTCGCAAGTGGCTGGGCAACTTTGACCATATTCGCAATGTCGCCAAATTTGGGGCTAGGATCGGACAGTGCTTTTCGACCACGCGAGAGGTGCGCGGAGTTCGTGTGCCTACCATTCGCCACATTGACGATATTGAAGCCAAAGGCGAGTGCTTTACCGATGGCGTGGGTGTCATATCAGGTCTTCTGGCACAGCTGGTTGTTGATGAATTGGAATTGGACATAGTCGGAAATCCGTCAGCTTTTCAGTTTCGCATGGGTGGCGCCAAGGGAGTTCTCGCAGTTTGGCCGCGAGAATATGCAAAGCACATGGAAGTTTGCCTACGAAAGTCACAAGTCAAGTTTAGCACCGAGGCAAACACGCTTGAGATTATAAAATGCGCCAAAACCTCGACCGCGACGCTCAACCGTCAGATCATTACCATTTTGGAGCACCTCGGGGTTCCTCCCAGAGCATTCATGGCGCTGCTCAACAAACAGATCCAACGCTATGAAGAAGCGATGGCGAGTCGCACGGCCGCTATTGATCTCTTGACAAAGTTTGTCGACGAGAACCAGACGACTGTGATTGTGGCCGAGCTTTTGAAAGCCGACTTTCAAGACCCTTTTGTGAAGAACCTGCTGAAGCTCTGGCGGTCTTGGTCGCTGAAGCTCTTGAAGGAAAAATGCAGGATCCAGGTTGAGAAGAGTGCTTTCGTCATGGGATGTATTGACGAGACGGGCACGCTGCGAGGACATTCCATTCAGACGGAAGGGTCTCAAGGTAAGGATAAAGCAGGTCTTCCGCAGATCTTTCTTCAAATGAGTGATCGAAAGTATGGGAATAAGACGACGATACTTCAAGGTGTCTGCTTCATTGGTCGCAATCCATCGCTACATGCAGGCGACATTCGTGTTGTTGAAGCGGTCGACACTCCCTGCCTACGACATCTGAAAGACGTTGTCGTGTTCCCTTCCAAAGGCGATCGTTCGCTCCCAAGCATGCTTTCTGGGGGTGATCTGGATGGTGACGAATATTTTGTCATTTGGGATCCCGCGCTTGTGCCCAAAATCTGGAACACTCCGCCGATGCACTGTACGCCTGTCACTTCGCAAGACTTGGAGAGGGATGTTGAAGTGGATGACCTGCGCAACTTTGCGGTCAAGTATATCAAGAATGATTGTTTGGGACTTATTGCCGTCGCGCATCTCGCGCATGCGGATGGTTTGGGCTTGAATCACCCTACATGTGAGAGAGCCGTTGGATGTGTAAAGACTTGCACTAATGATGATTTGCACAGGTTTGCAGCTCGCCAAACTTCACTCGCAGGCTGTCGACTACCTGAAAACGGGTGTGCCTGCAGAATGGAGTAAAGCTAGATACCAACCAAGGAAATGGCCGCACTTTATGCAGAGAAACAGCTCCACGTACCCTTCGCACAAGGCACTGGGCAAGCTCTACAATCGCGTGGCCGAAGAGAATTTCGACTACATTCCGAGCTGCGAGGACGAGTTTGATTCGAGAATTACCCAGCGATTTGACTTTACCGACGAGATCCTCGCCTCGGCTAGGAACCTCAAGCAGCAGTATGATGTGGTTGTGCGGCGTCTGCTGAAGCAATTCCGCGTCGCGACCGAGTTTGAGCTCTACTCTGGCTGGGCCATGTCCAAACCGGCCGTCGGCTCTGACTACAAGCGCCAGGAGGACCTTGGACAGCAGTTTGACACTGTCAAGCAGCGATTTCGCGAAATGTGCATCCAAGAGGCAGGAATCGCCGGTGGCAGCAAACTAGAGGAGCTCGTGGCGGCCATATACAAGGTGACAGAAGACGAGGCCAAAGATTTCCTGGCCGAGGCCGAGGCAAAAGGGGAGGATTTAGAATTTTCGCCCAAGGCCATGCCTCTCATTAGCTTCCCGTGGATCTTTCACTGGGTTCTCATAAAGATTGCCATGGGCCACAGCTACCAACCGAGTAAGACGAGTTTGGCGGCAGCAACTCGTCCAACGCCGATGGCGGCGGCCGCGCCACCTCAACAAGAGGACTATGCTTCTCAGGTAATCGATGCTCCCAAGATTAGAGAGCCAAGGAGATCGATTGAGGTGCCCAAGGAAGCAGTCAAGGTTGATGGGGTAGCCGACCTCATGGATTTTGACGCTGTCCGCACCGAGCCCGGAAAAACAAGCTGCAACACCCCAGAAGAGTCGACCGAGTATACCCCGAGCCGCATGGATGGTATGAAGTCAAAGGTGAATCAGCTGCTGCGGCTCTATGAGGACTCTGACGAGGATTGAGAAGCCATTGAGGAGGGCGATGCAAGGTTGACCGTCATATGGGTAGCTGGCGACCTTTTAGGGAAATTTTGGGACAATTACATTTTGGCTTGCATGATTTGTTTCGCTTGGATCTTTAGCTAATTAGCGCTTAATACACAAATCAGTTCTCAGCACCCATTTCTCGCCGGCGCGGACCTCTCTGCCCTCGTGCTGTCGGCGACATTAGCCCGTCTTCAACTCAAAAACAAGAAAAAAGAAACAGGGCAACGCAGGCCGTGCGTGTCAAAACGTACCAAAAGACAGTCGTCGCCGTGCTTGTGCAGCAGCAGCATGCCCGTCTGCGGCGCCACGCAAATGGCTTCGGCCTCGGACTGGCGGTCGTGCGGGTAAAAGACGGTCTCGCCGCCGACGCAGCCCTCGGACGCGGCCGTCAGGTAGAGAAGTAACGTCCATGTCGTGCGGGCCTGCACAGTCTTGCCGTCGACCTCGAGGGCGACATTGTTGGACTCGTCGTCTGGACAAACGATTTTTTCCTTTATTAGCTTCCAGTTTCCCGGCAATTCATTATACTCGGACCTCCCGTGGCTACAAAAACGTACAATGACAGTCAAAGAACTGGCCCTTTGTGTACCGGTATACCCGTATATTCGGACTCAGCCCGATAGGCTCACCACCCCTAAAGCATTTTCCCCGCGTCAGTAACTAACCCCCCCCCCCCGTTTTTTGTTTTTTTGTGATGTGCATATATATTATATGTATACCCCCGGCGGGAGAAAAAAAAAAAAAAAAAAACTCACCATAGACTCGCGACGTCATCATCCTGGAGGAGCGCCTCCCGCAAGCCCGTCTTGTCCCAGAGCGCCGCCGCAAAGGAGGCGTCGTGCGTCTGTAGGCGGTCGTTGACGCGGACGGCGTCGCCGCGGCGGGGCGTGCCCGGCGTGGTCTGCAGTGGAAGCGCGGAGAGGTGGGCGACGTAGTCGCGGCACAGGCTGCGCGGGAAAAAGGCCTCGAGGGTGACGACTTTGTTGGTGAGGGGGTGCGGGACGGGCAAAAGGTCGACGACGGGAAGGGGAGGTTTGAACTTGGGCCACGGCGGCAATGATGATGATGGTGCGGGTTGTTGTGGTTTGGAGGGTTTGGAGGGTTTGGATCTCGCCATGGTGGTGTTGTGTTGTGGGATGAGTGGCGAGTTCAAGTTTGTTCAATGTTAATTTGCCAAGGTTAGTGTGGTGAGTTGATCAAGTTGGACAAGGTAAATTGGGATCGTCACAGAGGGACGGTGGTAGATGTCGTGTGCATGTTGAAGAGTCCATGGTGTGGTGTATTTTGTCTATTTTCCGCCCGTCATGTACCAGGCTAGCTTGTATCTACCATAGGCATAATCAACCCAACTTGGATGTTACTCAATCCGCAGACACCTCATCAAACACAAAAAGAAAGATGAGAAAATGTACTCTTGAAAAAAGAATACCATGGGCTTTGAATTAAGCTAAAAAGTGTTTATTCGCAAAGTCGTAGTTATCATCCAGTAATGCCCAACCGCTCAGCAGCGTAGCGTCGATTTTGTCGCTCCACCACCAGTGGGTCCAACTTTTTCAACGTCGTTTGACCTTCTTCACTCTGCATCTTCATCTTCATCTCATCTCATCTCATCTCACAAAATAAGACCGCAACGCTACTTGACACATGATATACCGGCAAATGTCATAAACACACATACATACACATACACAGACGCCACAATGGGGTTCTTGGCCAAACTACTAGCGCCGCACGTCGTCGGCACGCCCCCGCCAGCGTCCTCCTCACCATCACCATCCGCACACACAACCTCCCCCTCCTCTTCCTCCTCCTCCTCCCCCCCCTCCCCTCAATCACCAACCGTCGCCGCCGCCGCCGCCGCCGCTCGCTCCCCAACAGCCGCTACCACCGAAATCGACACCAGCAGCACCGCCCACCTCTCGCCTCTCCAGCGCCAAGCCAAGCAGCTCAGCCTTTTCCTCCTCGGCGCCTCCTTCCTCTCCGCCTCTGCGCTCATCACGCGCCGCGCCGTCCTCCGGCGCCAAGCCGAGTTCGTCCCGCGCTTCTTCCACTACTCCCACCTCGCGCCCGGCAGCGTCGACTCGGCGGCGCGGTCCTCGCTGGCGGCGCAGGCGCTGGGGCTGGCGACGCTCAACGTGGCCGCGTTTGGCGTGCTGCTCGTGGGGGGCACGGCGTGGGGGTTTGACTTGTGCTCGGTGGCGGAGCTGCAGGCGCGGACGAGGATGGCGGTGAGGAGGACGACGGGGGGAGGAGGAGGAGGCGTGCTGAGGGAGGAGGAGGAGAGGGAGGTGGATAGGATGGTCATGGGGCTGATGGAGAGGCTGGGCGTGGACGTGGAGGAGATGAAGGAAAAGGGAGGCGGAGAGGAGACGCCCAAGGTCTAAGGGTGAAATGGTCGAGGAGAGAGGCTTGGGAGTGTGTTTCACGAGGCGTTGCAGTGTAAATGTCACAAGACGTCATGGGCATCAGAGTATGTAAATGTCACGGCGAACCATGTATATTAGTGTGAAAATGTACAGTGTCTCAATCTCCAATTTTCTAGCCAAGGAGATAAAGAATGATGCAAAAAAAAAAAAAAAAAAAGCATGGCAAAAGCCCAGGATATCCAAAAGAAGCCCGTCATTTGCTCGTGGCTGTCTGAAAATGCCCATCCTCGCGTAAAAGTATTCTAATGCTACCGCAAATCCATGTCAACGTCCACCTCTATCTATAAATATATGGCTCGTTTTTTTTTTTTTTTTTGCGTCTTTTTTCTTTTTTCTTCTTTCGTATCGCCTAAACATGTTTCTTCATGATGGCGACGCGACCGCTTCCTCCTTGGCGCGCTGCTTCCGCCACTCTTGCAGATCATCGAGACCCGCGACATTCTCTAGACTGCCACGACGACCCCAGTTCTTGGGCTGGCGCTTGAGAAACGCGCCGACGGCACCAAGATAGCCCTCGTGACGTAGGAAATAGGCTTGCTTAGCGCCCTTGCTCCAGAACTTGATGGCGTAGCTCAGCGTGTTCATGGTCTGGCGGTGGCCGCGGATAAAGGAGCCGCCAAAGTAAATGTCGGACAGGTTGTGAAGCTGGGACTGCAGCAGTGCAATCTGGCCGATATTGTTGGAGACGGCGTAGAGTAAAGACCGCGCAATGTCGCCGTCGTTGAAGCCCGCGCCGCGAGGTAGAGGCTGGCCGTCGGCTGGGTCGAAGCCGTCAGCAAGGGCGGCGGCCTCGGCGTCCTTTTTCATCTTGAAAACGCGGCCAAAGGACGAGGCAATGGTGGTGCTCTTGAGGCCAATCTTGCCATAGTCCTGTCCGTAAATGTCGCCGACGAGCATGTCGACGTGGGTGTTGTCGCCGCGGCCGGCTTGCTCGAGCATCTCGTCAAAGGTGCGGGCGCCGGTGAGTAGTGATAGCAAGCCCCAGAGGGTGCCGCCGCCGAGCGAGGTGCCGCCGACGCGCTCAAAGGTGCGGGGGCCAGTGACCTTGAGCATGGAGACGCCGGAGCCAATGTTGACGAGGAGGTAGGGGTAGATGGCTTCGCGGGGGCCGACAAAGTGCATGGGTTCCGTCTCGGAGTAGGTGAAGACTTCGCGGGGGATCTCGGTGATGAAGAAGTCGAGGCCTGGAGGGTTAGTTTGGGGGTACTGAGAAGAGCGGGTTGCGGAGAGAAAAAGCTCACCAATGATCAAGCACTCCATTTCATCCTCGCGCGACACGTCAACGCCCAGGGCATCGCGAATCTTGTCGTAAAACTTGTAGGCGCCGCCGCCGGTGGCCATGACGGCCAGGTCGCTGGGGCGGGAGCCGGTGAGCTTGGCCTGGCGGTCGCGCAGGTCGCGCATAAATTCGACGCAGTCGTCTATCCTATCCGTCTCAAAAATCTGAAAGGTTAGGCGGCCGCCGGGATCAGTTTGGTCGACCTCGCGGGAAAAGTAGACGAGTTTGATGAGGGAGCCGCCAATCTGGGGGTTGGGGTCGTGGAACCCCTTGTAATTAGCAAACAATTGCAAACAAGGTGCAAAGAGGACAAGGAGAGGGAAAGCCTCCCAAGGAGACATACATCGACGGCAATGTGGCTGACGACGGCCGTGTGGTTGGGCAGGCGAATGTCGCTCGTCTCGTGGTGGGTGGTCGGGGAGCCGCGGCCATTCTTTGGCGTGGCCGTGTCCGGGTCGACGATAAAGGCGCCGGTGACGTTGATCTTGACACTGCCAGGCTTTGTGATTGTGCTGTCAATCTCGGCGGTCGTGGTCATGGTGCGGGATCGCGAGAGGGCTGGGCGCAGGGGCGCGGGCGCAACGTCGTCGATGGAGGCATCTTGAGCGGCCGTCGTCGTCGTCGTCGTCGTCGTCGTCGTCGCCGGCTTATCGTGTTCCTCTGGTCTGGGGACGTCGACGACGGAGATTTGCAGAGGAGATGCAGGCGGTGACATGGTGAGAGGATGTGTGGCAAGGGGAGAAAAAAAGGGTCGACCGCAGTCGCAAGAGGAGAGAAAAAGAGAAATTCGTCAGCGGAGCATCAGAACAAGGTAATAGGATGGTCGTTCGTCGTGCAAAGTGTTGGTGTCTCGTGCAGCGGCGGGCCGAAAGTCGCGACGAACGAGGGGCACAAACTTGGCGGGGCGCTTACAGGGCCGTCGGCCGCCGGGAAAGTGGTGCTGCCGCTACGTAAGGTAGGTTAGTTACGCTGAATAAGATGTGTCTCGTCGCTGTAATACTGAGTCACTCAACGGGTAAGAATGAGACGTTTAGAAAAAAAAGTAAAATTAAACACTGAGAAAATACTCCGTAGACAACAAATACCTCTACCTCCTATCTAATATCTCCGACCAACATCAATCTGGGTTAAAACTTGGCCTGCCAAACGGCACATTTCCATCTCCTCTTTGCCTCTACAGACTATTTATCGACGACTCCCACTGCTGGCCTCTAGCCTCCAAACAACGTTACTCGGTACTTTACCTATTTTTTGATATTTTAATCAACAAGATCCACCCTGGGCCGAGGTCAACCCCAAAGAGCCATTTAACACCTAGTTATATTCTCGTTTAATCTGTAAATTGGGCCATGCTATTTAATTACTTGTACATGGCAAAATGATTCGTCCCTCATCGTCTTATCGTTCTTATCGGCTCCTCGGCAGACCCGCCTAGCCCCAGAACAAAGATGGTTTGGTACAGCTGATGTCAACTTACCGTCGGCCCAGCCGCTTATCTCGCGCCAACTACCTAGTTACTGTAACTACACGAGTACATATTAAGGCTCGGGGAATTCGACAAGCTGCGTTGCGTAATGTCCAATCAATAATAACAAGCAAAACGGCGCCTTTCAGGCAGCTTCTCTTTCTATCCTCTTCTCCCGCAGTCTCTGAGCTGGCTTCTACCCCATGGCTTATCATGGTAATTAAGCCCAGAATGTGTCCCCAGAAACAACTCAACTGCAACACTCAGTCGCGTGAGTTGGTATTTCCATCAACGCTTGCACGATTCTGTCGCCTCTTCAACTCAACCCAAAATAATAGTGAAGCTTATGCCAGCTTACTATTTGTCCCAACTTTTGAAAACATGTCACGCTCATCTCCGTCTCCATGTACCACATCTATTTTTCGCCTTTTTACCCACGTGCAATGGCTCGACACCCTCTGTCACCTATACTAGGCACCCCTTATTAGCGGGCACCCACTTCCACAATACAATATCCTTACCTCTGCCAAACACCCTCGCACCAAAGCCAACACTTATATCCAGGAACATGATAGCGCGGCAAGCTGTATGGGCTGACAGATAGACTCTGCTTTCTGCCGGTGGTATGCCGCTACAGCATCGCACCAGTCCGCTGCATCATGTCCCAGAAGCGCGTCCGCGTATATTCCCCTGCATACTCTAGTTAGCGCCGCTTCAGCAGTTGCTTGCTTCCACGGCGCTTTTTACGTTGCCTATCTTTTTTGAAGCCGCATTTGACAAGGCAACTCCAACAAGTCCAGTTCTTCCTCCCCAATCTCAATAAATAATACATGCTCATGTTTAAACCGGGCAAAAGCACAACTCCATCCCCTCACCCAAGCACAAAAAGAATCATTGAAACCTGTTCACGGGAGCATTCGCCATAGAATGGGGCAGCCACAACTGCTGACTATGTTTTCCAACTAGCATTCCTGAGCTACCAAGGTCCGCCGACGATTCAACGACTTGCCCGTCCATTGCGATGGGAGGCGAGCCAATCGGAGAACAGTAGGTGGCGTCCCAGACGGGCGGACTTTGCTCATAACTGACTTCTTCATCTTCCGCAGGCGCACCGAATTCGCCGTCCACTGGTGAATTATCCATTGTTTGGTCAGCCTGGCTCCATGTACCGCCGTCCGTGGCTGTCCCTTCTGCCATGCCGATTTCGCCTTCAAAGTGATCTTTAACCTTGTCCAGCATATTCGTCATCCACAAATAAAGGTCTGCATCAGCAAGGAGCTGAGTCGTTCCAGGCTTGACAATAGTTGGGATAATGTGCTGGCCTTCATTCTTCCAAAAGTCTTTGAGCATGCCGAGCATCTCTGTAACCATGCTGCCGACATGGACATTTTGCGGCCGTGCTTCTCTCTGAAATATGAGGTCCCATATGCCGTACCATTGCTCAACGGGGCTAAGTCTCCGATGGAAGCGGTTCTTGAGGGAGTCATGGACCTCGGCCGATATTCCGTCACTGCTGCGCTCCGACGATGCCGTTGCTGGTGTGCAAAACTTTTGGCGTATATGATTGTCCCGTGGGTCCGGCGATGCAAACGTCTGAGCACAAGTCGGGCAGTAGAATGGCGGTTTTGAATGCCGTCGGTAAATATGTTGCTTGACGTCTTGGATGCGCGTGAGCTTTCGACTCATGCATTCGATATGACGCGTTGGCCATCTCCGGTAAAAGGGGCAAGCAAAAGTAGGCTCATTTCCTGCACTCTTTGGCCTGTGCCGACTATCTTCATCTTCAGAGCTCAGCACTTCATCGTTGGACATGACTTCCTCTTTGGGGGCCGAGTGCCTGCGTCCGTTGACATCTGGAGGAGACAGAACAATTGCAGCCGACGAGGCTAATGCGATGGAACTTCTCCTGGATGAGCTTCCATGCAAATGTTTGCGCAGTTTCTTCACACCGGCATCAGTGGAGGGTGCCACGGCGCCAACGATGGAGCGGCCGCGGGAGGCACGATCCGAGTCTCCTTTCCGAGGGGTCTTGGAGCGGCAATCAACAGGACCTGGCGCGCGAGAATTCCTTCTCGCAGCCTCGACACTCACAGTTGAGTCTGTGCACTGTATGGGTGCATGAAGCTCGTAGTACGGCTCTGCACTTGCAGTGTCCGAGGGGTAGTTGCTCCAAGAGCCGGCCTGTTGGCACACGGCAAAAGGTTCGACAAGATCCGTAGGAAAAACAGGACGAGGATAAGGCTCGTAGTAAGGCATGGAAGTACTCAGGGTACTTTGTATGCTTTCAAGTGACTGCACACCCTGCGAGGCAAACGCGAGGGGTAGATGCGATTGTGGCCACATGTAACTCAAGGTAGACACATCAGCTTCGTGATACGACGGCTGACGTGAAGAGTTGTGAGAGTCTGGCAGCTCCGGGGGCTCTTGGGCTCCATCAGTTGTTGAGGACGAATGTGTAGACGGCATGGATGTAGCGGGGATCGCAGCCGAGACGGGCCGAGACGGGCGGCTATTGTATTGGTTTTCACGCTGGTTTGTCCTTCCCTTTTACTCCTGAGCCAGTAACTCTTGATTCGGCTTCTTAGCCGAGGACAATTGAACATGTTGGAGGAAAACCCGACTTCATTTTTTCCAGTGTTTTGCAGATATAAGGCGCGCTGTATGCTAGTCGGGCAAGGCCCACTCATCCAGCAACGTTCACACAATTGTGTGAGGCAAGTTTGACGGTGGCGGGCAGTGCTTTGTCCAATGTCCAGGAGGGGACAATGAAGAATGGATTCTGACTGGCTCGGCCAATTTTAGTGGCGCATCAAAACCTGTCATCTCTGATAAGTGAAACGCCGTCTGCGGCCCAACGAATCCCCAAAATCCTGGTGGTGAGGGCATTTTGGAAGCTTGGCGTCGATCTAGCTCCGAAGACGAGGCAGTGCTAGGAGAGGACCGATGTCGATACAAACTCGATAAAGGAAGGCAAATTAGATGATGATGAGCATCTGTTTGGTTTGCAGGCGGTGTGGTGTTGTGATGAAGCGAAATGGGCAAGGCAAGGAGACAGTCACGGAAGGGTTTCGAAGCTAGGCATGGTTAGGCAGCCAGTACAAACATACTGCGTCACGAGACAGAGTATCGCGACACCATGGCCCCATTTGCCCATTTATACGCGTTCATCTTAACTTGCTCCCAATCAAGTTCTTTTGATTCAACATGATTATATGGTCCAAGATGATTTTATAGTCAATTTATCTAGCATGGTAAGGTAGATACCTCGAGTACCCCAGCATGCCATCAGAAGTGTGGCACAAGACTGCTCCAGCACTAATCCGAAATTACGGGGACGTTGGCACGGTTGTGGGCTGGCGGAGTCGGCATCTGGCTGCTCGGGAGGCCCATAACTAGCCGCTAATAATCACCCCTTCCTAGTTGGACAAAAGGATACACGCGAATGCCACCTCCACACCGTTGAGATGGAGGTATCTGCCACAGTATGACGCCATGCCAAACTAGGTACTAGTTATGTATGCTTAAGAGAAGCAAACGAGCCTTATCTCGCCAGCTGCGAGCCTTGTGTTGCCACTTGCGAGCCTTTTGTTCAAGGCAGCTCTGTGCTATTTGCTGACCGGCTGCCTCTTTCTGCCGAGCGCCAGCTGCGAGCCTTTGTTTGTCAGCTACAGGTCTTGAGTTGCCAACACAGCTCGGTGCTTTTTGCTGACCGCCAGCTGCGTGCCATTTGCCGACCAGCTCCCTCTTCATGCCGACCGCCAGCTGCGTGCCTTTGGTTGCCAGTTTTGCTATTTGCCGACCGGCTCCCTCTTCGTGTCGGTCGCCAGCTGCCAAGTTGTCTGGAAACCACGCTTCCCGGTGGCTGCCTCTTTCGGGTGCTTCATAAAAAAAGGCAAACAGACTCAAGGCAGACTTTGCAACCTTCATCGCCAAAACTATCGCTGCAGTCGATCGCGGGCTCCAAGTCTTCATAAATGCGACGCACATAATCCCATCTCTACTTTCTCTGGGGCTATTTAATCTTGGCAGTGCAACCATGCCAACCAATCGCCAGCTCGAACTGCAATGATCATCGCCAGGGGGGCGTCGAAGCGGAGTCCAATCCTCCTCCACTACCAACGCCCGATGATTTGGCTGCAAAAGATTTTGATTCCAATGCATGTAATCTGCAGGGGGCGCGCGCGCACGGCGTATTGGCATACGAATAGGTGTACGAATAGAACCTGCAAACCATGACGGAAAACCACTGCGAACCACCCTCGAAATGACGAGATACTGCCAAGAGGCCAAGTACCTGCGCGCCATCCACCCCCCCTCGGCTTTTCCGCTGTTACCGACCCGCACCGTTTGCCTCCTTGCCTCTGTGCCTTGGTACGTGGCTACGCATGAGGCTTCGATGTCGCCTTACTGATACAGGGAGGGCGGCTTCGGTGGCAAAAAAGGCGACAAGAGCCCCGGCAGTTCCTTCCCCAAGGCTTGGCGACCTGGATTTGGACCATGCGAGTCCAGAATCTTTTAGATGCTGACAGCGAGGACAGAAACAGGTTTGAGATCTGATTCGGTCTCCCAGAGTCTTGACAAAAGGTCATCTGGCAGCAAAGATGCAATCGGCGGCTACTTGCGGACCCTGCCGTTGTTAGGCTGAATCCGCTAGACAAGTTGGCAAGCTTCAGCTCCATCAAGACACCGACAGATTGCCAGGCTCAATGATACCAGTAAATAAAGCAACGCCTACGAATACACAAGACGCAAGACTTTCTTTTCCCTCCGGTCTCATGTGGGTCCTGAATAATTCATATGGCGCACTAGACATCTAAATATTAAAAAAAGACAAGACTCTACAGTGGCTTATTATACAGCGACCCTGCGACGCCACAATGTTACCTCCGACCCGCCAATTGACAGGCTGTCAGGCACGCACACCCTCTCATTATCTACAGCATTACTTTCAAGATCCAAGATGGATTTTATTTTATCGCAACACAAATGTGCTATTTTCATAGATGCGGGGTTTTCCTCATTGAAAACGCCATTCAACTTTTTCGAGCGATCATGCCTCGTCATCGCTTGTGGCTAACCCCCCAGGTGCCCCCCTCAAAACCAACCCCAAGTAGCTGATCTTGTTCCTTCTGTAACTTGCTCCAAGTATACCTAACCCTATTACACGCGACAACTCGCAGCCTCGTGTTTTAAATTCTATCTCGAGTCTGTTTGGTCACTCATTCAGAACTATCACTTGGGGAATGCAGCAGCAAGTATGATGTACGCTGATTTTCTCTGGCACTGCGCTCTTCCGTTTGCCTATCAGCTCACGCTTCTGACTCTGAACTTGCTTGTGGAACTGTTCCACGACGTCCTGCTGTGCTCCTTGGAGCACACCTACCACTCTCCTCTTAGCAACAAGATTGTCTTTGACGACATCATCTTTGACGCATTCTTGATTGCTTCCACCGTACGCGACAGTCGCATTTTCGCTCCTTGCCGACTTGATAGGATCAAGTGGCTCCAACCCCGTGTTGCTGCACGCAACAATGCACTAAGTCGCCTGTCAATCAGTCCAGTGCATCCTAAAGTCAGAAAACAACTGGATGTTGTCACGATCCTCCCCAATAAAGCTCAACTTGATGCCTTCCTGGCAAACATTTCAGGCCGTTTTGACCATTTGATCGCTCCTGGCCTTGCTGGGCTCGATGCAGCACAATGTCTGTCATTAGCTGCAAGTCGCCAGCGCGGCCAGGCAAAGCCTAGCCTGGTCACAATCCCATCGAGGAATACCCCCGACCAGATCCTGAAGGAGCTCTACTGCGGGCCTAACAAGCTGTCGCCATTCAGAGGCATGCCGGACGAGCCACTCACGCTCGAGCACCTTGGCACCTTTAAACGAGGTTTTGTTCTCATGGGCGAATCGAAATCTGGCCGTTTCTATTGGTTTCATCTCCTGTCTAATGGTTCCAACCCTGCCTCTTCATTTTGGGCTCATGCCCCTACCACCCCAGTCCCCAGTGGTGCTTCAAGTGGTCGTGGCAAGGCCGGCCGTGGCGGGCGACGCACCAGGGCCGGTGTTGGCAGAGGTCGAGGTAGCCGCGGCGGTCGCGGCGGCCATATCGGCCGAGGCATTGACGAAAATCCAGACAACGAAAATAACGATAGTGACGATCACGAAGACAAAAACAATCACGGCAATCGGGATAATAGCAACAGTCATGGAGACCCGGCCAACCCCATTCTCTTTGCGTGCCCCTTCTATAAGTTCGATCCCATCGAACACTTTCGCTGCTATCGAAAATACGAGCTCAGGAGGTACTCAGATGTTAAGCAGCACATCTTGAGATGCCACTCCCTTAGCCTTCTCTACTGCACGATTTGTTGGACGACCTGGAAGGCCAATCAACACGCCCAGTGGGAGGCTCACTCGAACTCTTCTTGTCAACGGGTACCTGAGCCAGAACATTTACGTCCTGGTGAAGCGGCAGCACTTAGCGAGCTTGCCTTTGGATCAATCAGCGACGCTGATAAATGGTTTATGATGTGGGATCTTCTCTTTGTGTCTCATCCCCGCCCCGATTCTCCCTACGTGGACGGTGGCATTGGGGAATTTCTTTGGCTGATCACCGCCTGCGGGAACCAGTTCCTGCAGCAACTTCCTTCCCTACTACCTATTCACGTCACTATGAACCGCGAACAGGCCTTGCAGGCTGCTGAGCGGATTCATGGGATTTATGCTTCGCCTTTTACACCCAATTTACCGCGAGCACGGAGGTATAGGAGACAGCAGGCCATAGATCAACAGCAGCAGCATCAACAACAGCAGCAGCAGCAACAACAACAGCAGCAGCAGCAGCAGCAACAGCAACAGCAACAGCAACAGCAGCAACAACAACAGCAACAACAACAACAGCAGCAGCAGCATCAGCAGCAACAACAACAGCAACAACAGCAGCAGCAGCATCAGCAGCAGCAACAACAGCATGTTCAACAGCAACAGCATGTTCAACAGCAACAGCATGTTCAACAGCAACAGCATGTTCAACAGCAACAGCAGATTGAACAGCAGGAGCTTCAGTACTACCAACAGCTTCATAACCTGCCAATGCGCCTGCAACAGCCTCTGAACCAGCACTTGTACCAACAGCTGCAGCCCCAACCGCCCCAGCAACCGCAGTTCCAGCAGCCTCAGCAGCTCGAGCAGCTGCAACAGAATATCGATCCAGGTCTCACGACGGTCGAACAACCACCTCCTCCTTCCGTGACCGACGAAACGGATGCGGTTGAATTGGATGAGGATGAGCTGCATCAGTTCTTGAATGCACATGCCTTTGACTACGACTTTGCACCTGACCCGCCTAACCGTCCCGCTCTCTGAGCTCACCCGGTTCGAGTAAGAGCATAGCCTTTTTAGGCGACTATCACCGAAATCTTTGCCATCAACGCCACCGGTACTACAGACGTCGCATCTAGTCCTGCGGGCACAACCACAGGTTTCTCGAAACAAGACGAAAAGGATGTTGAGACGGGCCACCTTCTCCGCGAGTGGGAGAGCGACATGTCAATGTCGCTCGATTCGCTCGCAAGGACGAGGCCCCTCGCATCGCCCTCAGGAACGGGAATTCCCGCTTGGCGGAGACGTACTGCCTCGCACGCCTTCGCGCTCGCGAGGTTGCCGGGTCGTCGCCACTCCACGGATCATTCCGATTCTGTCAAAGGCGCATGATGTTATGAGTATAATCGATTTCTCGTATTCTTTCTTTGGAGGTATTACTATTGCTTGTGGTTTCCTTGTTTGCCCTATTACCCCTACTTCTTGTTTCTTTCTTCGGAGGTATTACCATTGCTTGTGATTTTCTTGTTTGCCCTATTCCCCCTACTTCTCTTGTTTCTTTCTTCGGGGGTATTACTAGTACTTGCGATTTAGTTGCCCTATTCCCCCTCCTATCCTTGTCTCTTTCTTCGGGGTAGTACGAGTGGTTGTGATTTCCTTGTCCGCCTTGGTCCCCCTATCTACTTGTCTTGTCTCTTTCTTGGCGGGGAATTACTAGTGCTTGTAATTCCTATTTCCCCTATTTCTCTATCTTGTTCGTTTTCCTTGGGAGTGCGAAAAAAAAGGCCTTTGTTTCCAGTGGAAAAGGCCTTTGCTACTACCATTGCTACCAGTGCAAAAGGCCTTTGCTACCAGTGCGAGGAGGGCCTTGCCTATAAGCTCACGCTGTTTAGGGGAGTATTATTTTGGGTTTAGAGAAAAGGCGCCTTATATTGGTCGGAACGAGCTTTTTGTTTGTTTTGTTTTGGAAATCTCATGCATTATGGACAAAAATGCTTTGTGATGCTACGACATGATACGACCACATGCACATTTTTTCCTTTGTTCGTCGTCCTGAAATGGCTACGTCGTTGTATACGTTTTGCACATTCTTTCATTTGTTCGTCGTCCTCATATGGCTACGTCGATATATATATGTTTGGCTTTTATTTGCTCTTTATCTTTTGTCATTAGTTGCCAGCTCACAGTCGGGCAACCGACATTCAATATCCAGGCAACATTTAACATTTTGGAACACAACTTGCTTATTTATGAGAGATGGTTCTTTTCATTTTCGTTTTCGTTTTTATTTTCTTTTGTTTTCTTTTCTTTTATGATTCTTTCTTTTCTAATTTCTTGTCCATGTCACGTTGAACTATATTGATAAACTAAAATATAAAAAATAGTGTGTCAATTTTCTGTCGTTACTATAGCCCACCGTTGACCTTGTTGAAACTGTATAACCATCCAATGTATTAATAACCTAGTGCTGCGAAACAAGAAAAGAAGAAATGACGCTTTCATGAAAACAAACTGTACAAATAGCCGGCAAAAAAAGAAAAACAAGAGGAGATGACAAAGGAAAGGAAAATACAGGGGAGAAGAAAAAACAAGACTCAAACAGGCGAAAAAAGAAGTAATATAAAAGCATAAAGACTAGGCCTCCTGTTTTCTCAAATGCCATTCGTGATAGATCTTGGTGACGAGCGCCGTCAGTGTCGTCTGATAGAGCGCCTCGAGGGCCTCGCCGTCATTCAGCTCGTCAATATCGTGCCCGCAGGCTTCCAACGCCTCGGCCACACAGTCTCTTTTGTGCAGCGTCCAGTAGTCGTGTGCTAGCGAGACGGCATAACCGTTGCCGCCGCGCAGGTACGGGTCGCAGCCGTCCGAGGCGGCCCGTTGAACCAAGTCCGGGAACAGCGCGCGGTAGATGCAGCGCCAGCGCTCGGCCTCCCCCTTGCCGCGGGCGGCGCGCAGCCTGTCCTTGTCCTCGATGCGGCGCAGCTGGGCCTCGGGGACACCCTTGCGGGAGGCGTCGCCTTGGGGCGCAAAGTGGCCGACGGGCTCGCAGGTGCGCAGGGCCATGTGGGCGTCGCGCGTGTCGTAGTCGGCGGCAAAGTCGCAATGGCAAAAGGCACAGTACGCCGTCGGCGGGTGGTGCGCGCGGACATGGGCCAGCACGCCGGCAAGGGTCTGCAGGTCGCGGCCAGCGAGCACACACGAGCGATGGGCGGCCGGGTCAGCGGCGAAGAAGGGGCACGCGAGGTGAAAGTAGCCGTCGGGCCGGTACACCTTGACCATGCGTTCCCGAGGCCCGCCGCCGTCGCCGTCGCCGTCGCCATTGCCGCAAAGTAGCGTCAGGGACTCGGCGGAAGCGAACCAGTCGGTTGGGTTGATGCGGCTGCGCGGTGGAATGCGGTCCTGCGGCGGCTCCACGTAGGTGACGGTCTGGATCCAGGCCATGACGCGCTGGTAGGATGTGGCGAGGACATGGTCGCGGATGGCGGACTGCATGACGAGGCTCCGGAGGCTGTCGCGGTCGTCCTTTTCGGCAGCGAGGGTCGTGGTGCTGCGCGTTTCGGTGGCGGGGGCGTCGGCGTCAAAGTCGTCGTTTGCCTCACCAGATGCCTTGGTCATGACAGGGTATGGGTGGTTCAGGTGGCCGTCGTTGCTCTCGTCGCCCGATTCTGACTCGGTGACGCTGGCGCTATTGGACGTCAAGCTTCCTGGGTCGCTATCGGCAGAAGAGATGACGTCTTCGTCGGCGCCGGTGTCAGAGTACATGTCGTTGTCTTTGGGATGTCGAAACGAGGACGAGGGCGGCGGCTCTTGAGATGGCATCCAGGACCCAGTCATGGCTATATATACGTAGCTGCCTTCGGAGTGGTTGGAAGGCGTTTGGCTCTTTTGGGGGCTGAGCGGAAGCATGACCTCGTCACCCTCGTCCATCTTGACGTCTGCCTGCTGCTGGTGGTGGTGGTGGTGGTCCTCATGCTGCACAGCAACCTCTTCGCTGTCCTGTACCACACGAGGCAGCAATGGCGGGCGCCAGGCAGCATCAAGGCCACCACGTTTGGTGATCTCGATGCGGCAGGGCATGCCAACAAAGAGACTTTTGAGTGAGCGCGAACGGTTGTCGTCGACGTCGCGCATTACGTCAATGGAACGCCAGCTGCGCAGCGCCGACAAGGACACACGCGACGCCGAGGCGACTCGAACATAAATACCGTTCCACTCGCGGAAGCAAATGGCAATGCTCTTGCCGGTGCCCAGGTCCTGGCGCTTCTGCCCGATGGAGAGCAGAACGCACCCGGGGCCCTTGCAGACGCGCGACTCGAGCTCGATGCCCTTGCTGCTGAAGCGAACCTTGCCGTTGAATAGCCAAGGCCGTTGGGGCTCCTGCGCGGCGACGGTGGCGGTGGCGGTGGTGGCAAAGTGGCCAAACTCGGCGGGCGAGCGGGCGAGCAGGCCGCGGACCTCGCCGTCGTCGCCGCAGGCACTCCGCCAGGCGAGCAGTGACCCGTCACGCGTGTCGCGAAGCAGCTCTTCCTGCAGGCGGAAAAAGGCACGGGCGGCTCCTTCGCCGTAGCGAACGGGCAGCGTGGCCCCGGTTACGGCGACGAGCGCGTACGCCGTGTCCTCTTCGCGCGAGGCAGCCCGGCCGGCCGACCACGAGATGCGCGCGGCGAGGGCCACGTCGGCGAGGGCGGCGGCGTCGACGAGGACGCTGCGCGGAATACCCGTGATGCGGGATAGGAGCGGCGCCAGCGTCGGCGAGTCCTTGTCGCCGCGGTAGTTCCACTGGCCGTCGTAGAAGCGCACGCGCGGCGGCAAGATTAGCTCTTGTAGCGTCCAGGCCCGTTTCCAATACCGGCAGCGGCTCCAGGCCAAGGCGTCGGCCTCGGATGTCGTCGTCATTGTCGTTTTTGTCGTCGTCACCGTGGCTGGAGGGAGATCATGGAGGTGGGCGAAACAAACGGCAGAGTTGCGCAGACGACGGCGAGCTCCGTTGACGGCATCGTCGAGGTCGGCCGTGGATGTCTTGTCGATGCAAAATTCGTCAATCCAGACGTACTCGATGCCGCTGCGCAGCGCATGTTGGCAAACTTGCTCGAGGGTGTCGCTGCAAAGCGTATACGTGCTCTTGGTGTTGAGCGTATAGGGACGCTTGGTGTTGTTAAAGGTAGAGGCATGATATTTTGTGTTGGTCGCTGAGGGATTCTTGCTGATGTTGGAGTAGGGCAGTGGTGGGGAGGTTGGGCTCGGTGAGTAGTGTGGAGGGGGGATATCATATTCTGAACCAACAAAGTCTGAACCAACAGCGAGATGATGACGTAAAAAGGGCCTGTCTCTCGTGTGGGAAAAAACGCCATAGGGTGGAAGTGCGCCATCGGCCAACTCGACGACTGCTCGACTGCGTACACAAACAAGCTTCATGATCTTGGTAAAGGGAAAACGTGAGGGTGCTTGCAAGCCAGGCAAGATGAAGAATCATTAGGGTATTATAATACATGTCCTCGCAATAGCGACAACCCCTTGAAAAAACCCGTCTATTCGGAATCAAGGGGCCAGGGAGCGGAAAAGATGGCTGTGTATCGTCTGTATATATATATTCCCGACAAAGACAAAAAGTTCACAAATGTGCGTCGACAGGGGGGGGGGGGGGAGCAGGAACGAGAGAGTCATAATGAGAAAGGCAGGTGGCAGGCACGATCCCTCTCCTTTTTGCGGTGACGGCCTACTGTAGTTACAGCTGCATTGTCAGCCTCGCAGTGTAAAAGTAAAAAACCAGTAGCCTTGCATGAAAAGCCCCAATGTGTCTCAATCTAATCCACAGAATTTGGTTGCCTTTTGCCCATTTAGTCCATTTCATCGTCTGCAGTGGGTATAGTCAGCCATGTGAATCGATCAAGACTATGGCCGCAGATGCCCGATTTGAGCGCCCGAGAGTGACAAGATTTTTCAAAGATATTTCTACCATTATTAAAGCAAGGTCGAATCCATCACAGCATGCATTCTCAAACTCGTCTTGATGAATGGCATTACATTATTGTCCCCTATACTCTACTTGCCGCCAATTGGCTCAAAGCAACGTCGTCGTCATGACACAACAGAGATTGCGCTATTGTGCTCAAGCGGCCGCTGACATGCACTGCCACCACAATAAATTGCGGGCTCTACCAAGGGCCCGATGATATTCAACATGTATGTATCACTATTTTCTCATCACTGTCCATCTTTCTCATTTTCTCTCCTCAAAGGGGTCGCAAGCAGGCGCATCATTAGCGGTATATGCGTAGAGCCGGCCTGTTTTTCTGGCCTGGCTGGCTGCAGAGCTGAAACCACGACAACATTTCAAAGCGCCAGCAATTGCTGAAAGGAACCAGAAACCCCTTTTTGGCCAGGGTAAACTGCTTCAAAACGAGCTGCTGCTGCCTACGGATGTACTTTCCCCGTCGTTTTCGTCGGGTGATGTGCCCCAGCCCGTGGCGAGATGCGCGTAGTCGCCGCACAGCTGTGTCGGAGTTGGCCGAAGCCCCTGCACAGGGGAGGGAGGAGATTGGGGGCTAGAGGCTATCTCGCCAGAAGCGAGAGGGGTGCCACGATTGTGCACGATTGTGCACGATTGTGAATAGAGACGTTGTCGCCGTTCTTTTTGCTTGCAGCAGCTACATCAGCCCGTTGTTTGGGTTCCCTTCCCGCCGGAGGGGGGGATTGGGGGCATGTCGTAGTTATATTTCACACAATTGTGGTGAGAGCTCCACACAGCCAACTTGGCGGCCCGCCCGCATGGGATCGCCATCCATTGGTCTAGATGTTTCCTTTTCTCTGTCTCTCCAGGTATTTTATTGGGGGCTGGAAAAGGAGGCTTGTGCTGGGGAAGTTCTTGGTGGAAATCGCCGTCTGCAAGGGGGGAAACCAACTTGCCATAAGACGTACGTCAGATACGAATCAAGCAAATGCTGGGCGGCTCATTCGTACACATCTCGCAAGGCGGACTCGCTCTCTTAACGAATCGTAAGCGTGTCTGCCTTGTCCAAATCTAACTAGGTCCGACAGTCATGGAAAGTGTTTCCCCCTGCCACCCCCTGTGCCGCCTTTTTTCGACATCTGATGCAGTAAATTTACCGTATATCCGCTCCGGGGGAACTACTACACTACAACAGTTCGTCGCCATGGCTGCCGGTACCTTTTTTTACCTCCTCCCCCCAGGCAGCTGTACGGTGAGTAGGTCCAGACCATGAGGCTGACTGGCTCTGCATCATCAATCTCTTTGACGGTGAGGCTGGCTGGCTGACTTTGCATCATTCTTCTTTTCTACTGATACATATATTCAAGACCCCGTTTCAAGTCTCCTAAGCCCTTGACCAATGGAGTAGAATCACAAGCCGTCGGTTGTACTGTCCGGATTCTCTCTCCTCTCCTTCCCGACGCTTTCGCATAAAACTTCCTTGGACCGGCCGAGACCGCGGGTCGGCGACGTGGCACACTTGAAAACTCACAAGTGTGTACTTGCGCTCTACGCATAATGCACATCCCCATGACGCCCTACAATGCCCCAGTGCGGGGATCAAATCCCGCCAAGGCGATACGCCTCCCATGTGGCTTATTGTGATTGAGCCCTCCTCATGCAGGTTACCACTATCCATGCAGATTACGACAGCACGAGGCGCATCCCCCTCATGATTGGTGCATAAAACGAGCTGAATGGAGCTGACTACGACTGACAACCCATTCACTGCTGTCACTCTGGACATTGTCATGGACGGCAGGCACATGGTGCTCTGCACCTGATGATTTCGTTGCAACATTTTCGTTCATATTTTACTTGCTTATTCACATTCCCATGTACAAACCCAAGTCAATCTGTCTCGAGGGGAAAGACGGTCAATGACGCCACAAACGTCTTGATACTTTCCTTCCTACTCAGCCTTTGCTGATTGTCCAGCTGCGCCGGATTATACTCAGCTCGAGCAAGTTAAGCCTTGATGATGCCGTCAGCTGCGCTCCATTGCGAATTGGTGAGAAGAACATACGCATTTCTATAATGGAGGAAAGGGAGAGGAAAAAGTAATCAGGTTAGCAAAATGATTCCGAAATTGCACATATTAATCGTTGGTTTCTAGGTCCTCGACTTACACCGAGGCTCTGTTTGAGTAAAGAAGATTTGGTCAGCAGTTGCACAAATTCCACTTTTCGGGCCTCGAAAGCACTTACGACGACGGCACTGATGCCACGAAAACTGACGGGGCCGGAGCAGGTGGTCTTGCAGTTGCACTTAGGGTACCCGACCGTCTGGCCGAGGACAGCGACAATGCCGCAAGCGGAGCCGGAGGAGGTGGGGCACTCGGCGCGCATGGAGAGAGCGCCGGCGCCGGAGATGATGGCGAGGATTGTGGTGGCGCGCATGTTGGTAAATATGACGAGACACTCAAAGTTCACTTTTACAGTCTCAGAGAGTTGCTAATGAGTTGGTCGTGCGGGAGTCGAGGCGGGAGAGACGATGAGTTTTGTAGTCTACAATCACTCCCTCAAAGCCCTCGACATTTTTCTTTTTTGGCTTCTCGGCGCATCCTGAGTCTCCTTCTTCAAACAGCATACATCGCCGTTCTCGTCTCCACAGGTCGTGTGACCTAGGCATGCTTGGCAAAAGGCTCCTTTGCATCCTCTTGTCTCGACTGCGAACCATCTCATGTCCATTCGTGTCGAGAGACGCAGCAGTAGTCTGATACCACCAGGGCTTCAGCTCTATGCGGGGAGGGGAACAATGACTCGTCTACGCTAGCAGTTGATTCGGACCCAAGGCCGATAGTAGCCCGGCGGCTGAGAACAGCACCATGTGACGTCTGAAATGGGAAAGCAGTGTCGACGGTTCGGTCCAGCTAGCTTTTCAAACGTAGAAAGAGCAAACGTCTCCAGCATAGCAGCAGAAAAAGACCGCCAATGGGCAAGCTAAGATGAGCGCGACGAGTCCTCGCAATTGTGCTGAAGCGTGCTGAAGCGGTTGTGTCCAACACATTATCATACTCCTCTTCCCGGCAGTCGAGAAGAAAAAAAGATTTACCGAGGCTCGTTCATTTCAGGGCCCCGACAGATAAACGCACATGGGGGCCCGTCGGGGAGAGGAAGCCGTCATGAGGGACCCTGCAACAAAGGCGCACAACAGCAAAGAGCGTTATTGCGATCTGCAGATGTTTGACGGAATTGAGGTTGACCGTATGACTACAGATTAGCTGAAACAGTACTCACACGGCTGACAAGCTTTTAGACGAAATTGCTCGACTTTGCTCTAGAATCTGTGGTTCTTGATTTGTCTAAATCCTGGCGTCGATACTCCTCAAACTATCGATGATGCTTAAACAATTCAGTAATATGAATATATATGCCGAATTCAATCTATTTCAATTTACCTTGCACTACCTCTATTGAATCAAGGCAGCTGGGCCTGCCAGCGAGAACAAGAAGCACCTTCAATGTGCACATCGAATGCGGCACATGAGTCTTTTTTTTTTGACGCATATTTTGGTTGCATCGACTACCACCTACCAAAATGGTCCGAATCGACGATACTTTTATATATAAAAAAAAGACAATCATCGATTTGTCGGTGTGGAGAAGAGGCAAAGGACGGGCACTGCAGCCGTTGCCGAGCCAGAACGCGGGGTTGGCGTAGCATCGAACGTCAGCTGGGTTTGAGAGACGGCACCGACAGTGTTTATTTATTATTACGGATGAGAAAGAGCGAATAGCGTGCGTTCCACGACAATAGACTAATGCTCGGGATCCGCCATCAAAATCTCAGAAAGTTCGTGGCGCAAAAGGGGCTTCCTTTCTCGGTCAGTCGCCCGAAACGATTAATAAAGTGTGAGATATAGAACTGGGCCGTTGATACATGCCAGGCCTACATTAGAAAGTAAATAGTTGTGCTTGGCTGCATCTGCTTCGACCCTTGTCCGTCGCCGCTCGGCGAATCCTTTGAGGCACCTTGTTTAGCTCTCTAAATCAACATGGCGGGATACCGGCTTGCATCAGTAGCCAGAAGAATTACTACACATCGACATCGCTGAAACTCCGCAAGTTGATGGAATACTGTAAATAGCACACATTACCACGTGTCTCGTCAAGTTGACAGATTGTAAATCTCAACTACAAGATAGAAAGCGCCACAGGTACAACAACGCCTTATCTGGCAAGATATTAAAAATCCAATAAAATAATCAATCTCAGCATGCCCCCTGAAAGAAAAAAAAAGACGTGGTATCTTGAGCCAAGCAACAAAAACAAAGTACAGGTGACGCCATGCTTCTTACATGTTTCGCAGCAAAGTACACCTAAAAAAGGTGGCCGCCAGGAACAGCGACAAAGACCGCCGTCAAGATGCCGCCAAGGAGGAGCGAAGCAAGAACTGCCTGGATAAAAATGGTATCCTGAATCTGACGCAGCGCCGGCTCTTGGATCCAGACCTCGCGGTCAAAGACCTTGCGAACGACGTTGCGCTTCTCGTACTTGACGATCCAGGGCTCGTCCTCGTAGCTGTTGCTCGAGCCAAACGACTCGAAACTCGACTTGGATACGCTGTGGCTCTCGGCGTCGTCCTTTTCCGCATCTTGGGTAAAGAGCTCCCAGGGACGCACGTGGCGGTGGTGCATGCCGTGCAAGACGACGCACATGCCCTTGTAGGCTGCGACGAGGGTGCTGATACCGACAACAAAGGCAATAGCCGTCAAGGCGCGCCAGCCGCGTCCCGCACCGCTCAGACAGAGCACGATGCCGGCGATGATGCCGAGCAGAATGGTGCCCACGCCGAGGCAGCGCGCAAACAGAATGCGAGCGGGGTTGCCGTTGCAGATGGACCAGCGGACAAAGTTGGGGTGCGCTTGGCGGCGGAGCATCGTCTCGACCGAGGTGATGATGAGGCGCAGGGCAGAGGGGTGGGTGGTGTGGGAGAGGGCCTGAACGGCGGCCTTTTGCTCCCATGCGGAAAGATTGAGCTGGCGCGGGGCGCCGTCCATGATGTAGGTGGCAATGACGCGGTTAATTTCCTCGCGAAACGGCTGGATAGAAAAGGGCTGCTTGGCGCCAGCGGCGTTGAAGGCTTCCGAGGCCTGCGAGCGGTACGTGTGGACGGCCGTGTTGGGTGCCTGGGAGGCCGTGTAGACGGACGCTTGGTCGGGGGAGTCGTCCGATATGCGCGTAGGCGTTGTAAATGGATTGCTGCTGCCAGTCTCGTGGCCTTGCTTCTCGAAATCTGTGCCTTTGAACAGTTCAGCGGCCGCGGCGTTCTCTGGGCGCATCTTGTCGGCATTGTCCTTGCGGATACGGGCGACTGCCTCGTCCTCCATGGTCTGTGTCCACTCGGGGGACAGGTGCAGGTCAGAGGTGTCGGCATCAGCAAAGCGCTTGGCGTAGTCCTTGTACCAAAGGAAGAACTGCAGGTTTTCGGCCGCGTGCTCAATGTAGATGAGATAGTTCATGAAATCACGAACAGTCATGGGCTGAAAGGACATGTTAGTTAGTCACTTGGATGTGGATGCTGTGGGTGTCACTTACAGGGCAGGTTCCGCCGTTGATGATATTGTCGAAAGCAAGAGACTCGGGTATACCGGTACTAGAGCCAGATGTGCCAGAGTGTACCGAGCCACTCGCCTTGACATCGGCGGCCACGATGCTCTGAGCGTCGACATGCTTCGGTCTGGTGTATGTGAGAGGGACGCCCATCTTGATGAGTATATTCGCAGCGTCTTTGGCGTAGGCTATCCCGAAGCACGGTATTGAATAGTTGTAGTCTTTCAGGAATGTTTACACAACAGAATGAGGGCGAGGACGAAGCTTATACATGGTCGGCCTGGAGCCGTGGTGTGGCCAAGAAGACCCAGACTGTGCACCAGCGGCGCGCAACCAGGATCACGGGAAATTGACTTTCTCAGGCGGGACGTGGCGCATGGTCAAGGAAGAAACAATTGGCCCAACTGAACGGCTGGATGCGGTGGGGAGATGCATGGCTGCAGGTTACACTTGCATCTAGTCGATCAGGAAGAAGCGAATGCACGTCAAGGGTGGTGTATCTGTACTTGATCGAGCACTTACACACATCCTGGGGTGCTGTCTAGGTAAGCTCCTTGTCGGATCCTGGTCGAGACAATGGAGTGGCTGACGCTCGAGCCCCTGCTGCGTGCTGACAGAGTGGAAATAGAACCAGACCCGAAGCTAAATAGTACAATGGGCTGATGCATGGTTTTAACTTTGCGACTCGGAGTAAATAAAGGTCTTTTTTCTTGAAAATGTTGTGCGACCGTCAAAGGATGCAATGTCCGTCAGTCAATCCTAACAATTGAAGCCCTCCATGAAGCACCCGACTTGGCAAGAGCTCCGTGCTTGCCTTCCTTGTGAGATCGAGAGCATTGCGAGATGAGACGAAGGCTGCCGAACTAGCAACATGATGGCGTCCGAGCGGCAGCTTCGACAGCGACTATTGTTTGCGCAGAGTGTGGAGGTGTGCGAAGCTGGGATTGTATTGGCCAACTCGGAAACGTTGAGGGCAGCGAATCACGGAGAGGTAACTCGATACTCTGTTGCCGCGTTGCCTCGACAGGGGCCCGACATGTCCTTCGGACGAGATCTTACTCTGGTGGTGCTGTGAAACTGTGGAAATGAGGTACACCACCCGCAGATCGCTGCGTAATTTGCTGTCATATTCGAATCCGGGATGCTGGGACGTCGGCAGCCACGTCGACGGCACCCGACATGATGTCTGCAGCTGATGGCTACAGGGCACCAGCAGCCATTTCGGAAAAGTAAAAGGGGCCAAGACAGACCAAAAGCAAAACGGGGGCCTGGAAGCGAGGAGACTTTAGCCACTGACCAAGGGTTGTTGCTGTTTGCTGGACGGCTGGAATACTGATGGAAAAGGAAACCCTCGCCAAGAAAAAGAGTGTTCTGCTAGTCATCGCTTTGCGGCGATGCTCTCGAAATGCTGGCAAACAAGCCTGGGCAAGTCAGCTTCTTGTTGGTGATGGCGTTTGTTTCGGTGTATACCTTGGGCATGCAGCATCATTGGCTGGGAACATTGCTGCTATTGAAGAAATGTAGCACGTACTGATATTCGGTGCAATCGCGCGTGTCGATCAGTACTCTACCAGTATTCACACCGTATCTGCTGCTCGTGATCAGCAGGGCAGAAAACGCGGGAGTGGCACATTGGCACTGCATAGGTACCTACGTATCTACGTAACAATAAAAAACGCCCGCAGGAACTCGTGTTACAGCGAGAGACGCCCTGTACTTGCGCCAACGCGGACCATTGTCTGCAAAGAGCTGGTACCCGCCGTCTAGCGCAGTAGCACAAGGTCAGGTCCGCACAAGCTTGCTGCTAGTTGTTTCTACATTTCCAGGTGACGAACTGTGCTGAAGACAATTCCTTTTCACCCGTTTGATAGGCCAAGAACGGCTGGACACTCTCTCCTTTTGTGTGGCGCTATTTTCGCCTCTTGCAGCAAGCTATTGAACGAAAAAAAAG
Organism: Beauveria brongniartii; assembly: GCA_030782485.1. Classification (NCBI taxonomy): domain Eukaryota; kingdom Fungi; phylum Ascomycota; class Sordariomycetes; order Hypocreales; family Cordycipitaceae; genus Beauveria; species Beauveria brongniartii. The sequence goes on from JARJPP010000144.1 coordinate 160,247, forward strand.
TAAACACATGTGCGCTCAAATACTCTGACTCTCTGTCGGAGTCTCTGGGCAACGAGACGACATCTGAGTCAATATTCTATTTTGGCGCATTCTGCGGCATGTCTTGGGTGTTTATTGGTTTGGACTGCCCTCCTTATTACCAGTGACGGACCTTGAACTGCTTTTTCCCTAGGTATGCATCTGGTCTACGATTCTGACTCGCTGTATCCACCGTCAACGCGCATCCAGCCACGCGCACTATTTAGTTAAATCTTTGCTTGGACGAATTAGCACGCGCGGCAAGAATCACAGGAGACATGCATCTCGATTCTTGATTTCCCAAAGTCTTCTCTTCGTCCAGGTCTACCGAACATGTTTTCTCGCCTCCTTTGTGGCGCTCGCCAGTCCATGGCAGGGTAGGGTCCCAGGTCCCGCCTCGTCGTGTCGACAAGTCATTTTGATGAGAGACACGCCTCCGGAGCCGCTTCCGCTGGAAAGAGTCTCTCGAGTATTCATGGGTCCGGCCCATCATCTTGCAACTGCCGATTGGTGTTGCAAGGTCGGCGATGTCTTTGTACCAGCAGAGCACAAGCTATCAACATCATGTACTCCGTACCGCCTCGATATGTCTTGTAATAGGCAGTTATAGGATTGAAGAATTGTAATAATCCCGATACTCAAACAATAACGGCCTTGTTTTTCAAATGACTAGTGCTTGTGTCTAGAGTAGAAAAGAACCACTCGCATTAATAGATCTCAACCCAAAGTGTTCGAGTGATGGAAAACGCACCACAACGTTGTGTAAGCGGGATGAAACCGACCAACCACATCAAAGTTCGCCTCCGTGCTCTCATCGCATACTGTATACCGAAAACATGCCACTCGTAAACCGAAAACGAGCATTACATGCCTCACTCCGTCGCCGACGGGCACCGGCTACCCTACACCGGCATCTCGATAATCGAAGCAAGCCGACACGGATCCGCACATCCGACCAAGAGCGAAATCAGGCCACAAGAATGGCCCCGTTGTCGATTCGAGTCCCAGTCTCGCGTCCAACCAAAAGCATTTCCGACTGCCCGCGGCGGTGTCGCTGCCGATTGCCATCAAGGTCTAACACGGCGCGTTATGTAATCAACGGCGTTAATATGTACCTCACTCACCGCCTATGACACTACGTTATGAATGTACCTCGTTAACGGAGCCCGACGGAGCTCTCCATCTCGGTCGCAATGACGCTGCTGTGCACGTAAAAGCCGGGCTGGGCCGAGCTCGGGCCAGCCCACTGTGAGCCCAGAAGTCGGTTAGAGAACCCCGCCGTGCGCCGGTTTGCTGGTCGAACCCCGCCCTCCCAATGGTGTAATCTTGCTGGGCGCGCCCGTACAGTGAGAGCTCTGCCCCTCTATTCCGAACCAATTCCAAATAACAAGACTGCGTGTCTCGTTCAACCCAACAAAAAGCTCTCGCAGTGTTGTAAATCAACACTGGAATATACGAGAATCGCCGCCGATAGCCACACCTGAACCCACATCCCTGTACGTACACTATCAATTGAAATAGTTCGTTGTCCCCCGCCAAGCTGTCTCTTCCCTACTTCATGCTCACGCACATAAACTAGCACTCCGAGACACCAATTCAGTTTCACGAAACACGTCAACCCATCCAACAGCAAATATGTCTGCTCTCAAGGCTGGTGATAGCTTCCCCGAGGACGTCGTCTTTGGCTGGGTGCGCCCCTCACCCGAGACCGCCGGTTTCAACGCCTGCGGCGTCCCTACCAAATATCCCGCCAGCTCCCGTAAGATAACACCCCGCGCGACCATGACATTGGGAGCTATTCCACCCCTCGACAACGCCAGCAAACTAATGCAAGCCGACACTTTAGAGTTCAAGAACAAGAAGGTCGTCCTCGTCTCCGTCCCTGGTGCCTTCACCCCCACCTGCTCGGCCAACCACATTCCCGGCTTCATTGCAAAGACTGCTGAGCTCAAGGCCAAGGGCGTCGACCAGGTCGTCGTCATTGCCTGCAACGACTCCTGGGTCATGTCCGCCTGGGGCAAGGCCAACAACATTCACGACGAGTTCATTGTGAGCAGTCCTCTCTGCCGCAATCTTGTGACAAAAAACCAGTTGCTAACAGCCCGCCTAGATCTTTGCCTCGGACGATGACTGCAAGTTCAGCAAGAGCATCGGCTGGATGACCTCTCCCGACCGTACCGGCCGTTATGCCATTGTCATTGACCACGGCAAGGTCACCTACGCCGAGCTGGAGCCCGCTGGTGGTGTCACCGTCTCTGGCGCCGACGCGATTCTGGCCAAGTTGTAAAGACCTCATAATCTAGAGAGGCTACACAATATAGATAGAATAGACCGTCAATTCAGCACGTAATACTTGTACAGTTCTTGTCTCTATGACACAATCGCCAACAGGAGGATATTCAACTACCTCGAATGTTGGTCTCCCTTGTGCGTAAGTATCGGAATGAATTCATGGCGAAGCTGGGCCAAGGCGACCATGTCTGATTATGGCAGCCTGCGTCATGACTGCATATCTGTAACAACTTGCATGCCCCTCACGAATCATGTTGAATTTGCATTGGTTCGTCATTGCTCAAAAAAACTACCAATGTACCCTATGCCATTCCATGCACCTGTAATGGAAGAACCGGACGGAAAGACACAAGAACCACAAATGAGACTCCTTTCATCCCCCCATTCCTCCGCTTCCGCGAATCGACCCGTTGAATTTTTGTATTTTCCCAAAGTTTTTAATCACATTTTTTTATCGGTCAAACAGATCTATCGGGTGCGAGCGGCGGGCTTGCTGGCGGCACCACCCTTGGCACCCATCTTGGAGACCTGACGGACAGTCTGGCCCTTGGCAGCACCGGCGTTCTTGGCCTTGTCGGCCTTCTTGGCGGCGGCGGCGGCCTGCTTCTTGTCCTTGGACTCCTTGATGGCGGCGGCGCGGGCAGCCGAGCGGGCCTCGGGGCGCATGCCACGGCGCTCCTTGATCACCTCGAGCGAGGCACCGACGATACCACGCTGCGCCTTGACGGCGCGGCGGGTGCGCTTCTTGGCAACCTCCTCAGAGATACCCTTGCGGTGCTGGCGGCGGAACAGGACGGTCCAGGAGATGCGGCGGGGGTTCTTTCGTTGCAGGAAAAGCGACTCGGACTTGCCATTCTGGAAGCGGAAGACCTTGCTGTCGCCGCGGACAAAGATCTTACCCTGTGAAGGACACCATAGTTAGCCATCAAACAACTCCCATCGTATATAAGACGTCATGTCCCGTCGCAAGTTTATGAATTTCGCCAATTTTTCGACAAAGCACCCCGTCGGCAAGAGAGCAATGAGGAGCCCCATGTATTTCGATAGCCAAAGGTCCCCAAGATACATCATGTCGTTCCTCATCGCTTCTCTCGATCGCGGCGCCCTCAATTCGCATTGCAACGGGACGGGAATAAATTGGTCGTACCTTGCCAGGGTAGATTCTCTGTCCCGAGAAAGCGTCGTCGTAGGTACGCATCTTGTCGCGGTTGGTGTGTTTTGGCGACAAGTGTGGTGTTGTGGTGGACCGTGGATTTGGCGATGGCAAGAGTTCAAACGCCTGTTGTCCGCTTCAATTTCTCAAAATTGGGGAGCGTGTGTGGCCAAAATTACCTAAGCAAAGTCTAGGGCAGGCGAAAGAGCATTCCCAGGTGGCTTTTTGCGGCAGAGTCACGTGATAACACTCGCTTTGGCGATTTGACCCTAGGCGGAGATGGCCAATCAAAGCTGTTGTTTCAGCTAGAGGTCCAGAAGTGGGTTTGCCTGTCCTAAAAGGGACATCTCAATGTTAAAGATCTGGAGCTGAAGCTGAGCTGCTTTAGCAATTGAAGAATGATCCGACGTTATTAATTGACGTCTTTTGGTGTTTGAACACAAGCGCTATGATATTATACAATCGCAGAGTATATGGCGGTACCTACTGCCAATGTCATTGCGGAAGCAGTGCTCGCTCAATTCAGCAAGCTCCCTGCCAAGCGAAAACCAAAGATTCGCGATAATGGCTTACACGAATGGATACCAGCAAGCGGCATTGTGACCGAAAAGGATGGAATCTTCACCTGTGTATCTCTAGCGTAAGCCCTTAATTCCTTGTCGGCAATTCAATTACTTAGACCCTGCTAGTACGGGCATGAAGTGCCTTCCGGCGAGCAAGATTCCCAGCTGCAACGGCGTCGGCTTACATGACTGGCACGCCGAGATACTCGCCATTCGCACATTCAACCGATTCGTCCTGGATGAGTGTATCCGATTGATGGACAATGGCTTCTCGGATTTGGTAGAGCGATCCAGTCCGTCGGCTGACGCTCACCCGTTTCGTCTGCGTCGGGGCGTCAAGCTTCACATGTACGCCTCAGAAGCGCCATGTACGTCTTCCATAGCCACAACAATATTCACCGACTAATCGAAAAAAAAAAAAGGTGGAGATGCAAGCATGGAAAACTTGATGGCGGCACAGGACGATGCGTCTCCTTGGGATGTACCTGCAGAAGCAGCCGGCCAGGACGAGGCTTTGCGGCAGCTGCCCGGACGGGCCTACTTCTCACGGCTCGGCGTCGTGCGACGAAAGCCAGCGCGAAGCGATGCGCCACCTACGCTCTCCAAATCGTGCTCAGACAAGCTGGCCCTCAAGCAATGCACCTCGCTGCTGGCGTCGCTCACGTCCTTGTTTGTCGATCCTAGCAACATCTACATATCCACCTTGGTTGTGGCCGAGGACCAGTATTCCGCTACAGCATGCCAGCGCGCATTCTCAGCAACGGGGCGCATGAGTGCCATCGCAGACGAAGTCACGGGTGGCGATTACAGCTTTCGTTCCTTTTCCGTGGCGACAACCACAGTCCAGTTTGAATACTCGAGACGAGCAGTGCAGTCGCGCTCTAACAATTTGACTGCGAGCAATCTCGCAGCAGCGTGGACTTTATCCGGCGTCGAAGAGTCTATCCTCGGCGGGGTGATTCAAGGACACAAGCCGTTTCTGCCCAAGGGCGCCAGCAGCATGTCGCGGCGCAGGATGTGGCAGGCGTGCCGAGAGCTCGCGGGTAAACTCCCAGAGTGGCCGGCCATAGCGACGCAGCTAGATGTGGTAACCTATGATCAGATCAAGCAGTGCCGGCTGCTCGAGATGCGAAATAAGGTCAAGGCGCGCGCAAGGGACGTTGCGCTCCCTGGCTGGATACAAAACACGGGTGACGATACATTTAGCATAGAGTAAACCAGAGACGTGAAATATGACATCAATAGAGATTGGTATATTCTCAAAATGTAGCTCGCGTTCTGTACAAAATAAACGACATTGAGCCTACACCACTAAGTGATATTTTCTCCGACTCTTGGCCCACGTCAATCTCGTCAACCGTGAGCTAGACAACTAGAGAAAGAGTTGTTCATTTTTGTTTTTACTTTTTTGAGCCCCCAGTCCCATATGCGAAAAGAATAGAAAAAAGTACAAGCCGTTATTTGCTTCCTCCGATCATCATGCTATGCAGCGGGGAATTTCGACGCAGAGGGCCAGGGCTGTGTTTCAAGTCCCGCCCACCGTGGAAAACCACCGCTGCAAGAATGACAAATCTCGAGGCCCTTTCTTTCAACCGCCGCTTCCTGTGATGCAATTTTTCGAGCGCATATTTACTCGACCTTGCTCTCAAAGTTTTCGCCCTCGACGAGGTCGGGGATCTCGTCGTCGTCCTCGCCCTCGCCGCCCTCGGCCTTGGACATGGCCTGGTAGCTCTCGGCGAGCTTGCGGAGCGAGGCCAGGGAGTCGGGGCCGAGCTGGTTGAGGATGCCGGGGACGAGGTCGGTGAGCTCCTTGTCCTCGCCGTTGCCGTAGATGGCAAAGGTGTTGGAGGGGACCGAGGCGTTGACTGCCGGGACGCGTTAGCAATGTGCCGTCCGGGCTGTTCCCGATGTGCTTCCAGTTGCTGTATGACGAGCTACGTACCCTTGGGGCCCTTGAAGTGGATGACGTTGCCGTCCTCCTTGAACATGTTGACCTCCTCAATGCCCTGGATAGGCTGAGTGTTGAGCTTCTTCAAGGTCTGGAGGAGCTTCTTATCATCAGCGCCGGAGCGGGCAGGACCGCGCTTGGCCGGACGACGGGGAGTTCCCTTGCCACTGCGCAAAAATACACGTTAGCAAGCTTGTTCGGCTGGTCCGAAATGATGCAGCATTCGGTCGTCGGCTATCTGAGCGATGTTCGGTCGTGTGAGGGGCAAAATGCTTACCCTGACCATTGAAGTTAGCACACTTGTCAAGATCCAAAATTTGGGCAGCATTTCTGCCAGAATTGGACATACCGCTGCGGGCGCTCTGGGCACCAAGCTTCTTGAGACGCTCCTGAATATCCGCCATGATGACAGTTGTGTGTAGAGGGAGGGATCGGAACTAGAGATCCGGCACGTAAGTGACAAATTCGAGTACACAATGGTGACGGCTGCAAAGCCCTTGCAAATAGTCGAGCTTGGGTAGGACGTCGGCTATTTCGGAGTGGCGCAACGTACCAAAGAGATGAGGGGTAGCGTCAGATGGCCTTCTTGCTCGCCTTCGTCACTATTCGTGATGGTTATGGGTAGAGTCGTTTTTGTGCGTGCCAAGAGTTTTCGCGTGGGGAAAAAGTATTTCGCCGAGAGGGTCCCTGACCGCACCAGTGCACCACCAGCTACCTGTTAAGGATCGAGCCTAGCCTGGCCTCAGACGGACAAGCCTGTCGTTGGCATCAACCGATGCGACGTCGGAATTTCTCATCCCATTCCGTAGAAAATCGGACGCATTGAAGTCGGGTTTGATTTTATCCAACGGGGAGCTTCTACACTCGAAAAGTCATGACTCGCCGGTTTGTCGCGGCCAATAACCGATACCCAGGGCAATTTATATGGTACATCACCATCTACAGCAAGACGCACGGGCAATATGCTACATTATGCGCTTTATGCGAATGATATCCTGCCAACTGCCACATGGCTTTGGGATGGTGATTCATGAATCGTCGGCTTTGAGTTTGCGTCAACCAGTCTAAGACAACACCTTGACTGCGCTACAGACTCACAAAGAGGCATTACGCTCTATTCTGGCTCGCTTCTCTTTGAGCAAGTGCCGCCTTTGGCATGCCGATGGCCGTACATAAAGGCATAAATTTGCAATAGACAAGACAGAACAAAGACCACACAGGTCCTTTCTTGAGTGCTAATTAGCTGGTGTTCCCCACGCCGAACCACACCGCCCACTTTGAATCCCTTCCAATCTTCTCGAAAGCAAGATAGCCTTGTAAACCTAATTTATGAATGGTCTGCTTTGGCGCTACCTGCAATGTAACACCGTCGTTGCTGGCAGACCGCGTACCTACGGCGTAGGGCATTATTCCACTTGAATGGTTGTTGTAACAGTGGGCACCTTGTCTCGTTCGGAGTCATGCCAGGAACTGGGAAAAAGACCAAGACGGATACTAATATAAAGGACCTACGGCTCGTTTATTTAAGAGGCGTCGAGCTGCTGTCAACTTCTGTTCACTTCGTCTGCACTTCACTCGCTTCAACTCTTGTAAAAAAGTTACCATGAAGGCCTCACCTCTAGCGCTCTTGGCTGTCGCCACTACCGCCGCCGCGGCTGGCCCGCGCACGATCATGTACTTTGATCAGTATGTATATTAAAAGGTTTCATCCAAATGGTGTTTTATTTTCTAACAAAGTAGATACCACACGGCGAACACCCCTCCCAAGAATGTCACTGTTGGCGTCAACTATGTCATTACTGCCTTTGCCCCCTCTACAACCTTCAACACTGGCACCGACTATACCCCCTTTATGCCACTTGACCAGGTTCGCGCGCTCTTTCAGAACGGAACCAAGGTCTGCATGGCCGTTGGTGGCTGGGCCGACACGGTAGGATTTGGCGTCGCCGCTGCCTCTGACAAGTCCCGGAAAGTCTTTGCCGAGAACGTCGCCAAAACCGCCGACAAGCTTGGTTATGATTGCGTCGGTACGTCTACACTTTTTCCCACCCGCTTCTGATGCATGTGAAACAGGCTAACACAATGCAGATCTTGACTGGGAGTACCCCGGCGGCAACGGCGAGGACTACAAGGAGAACACCAACGACGGCAAGGTCTCCGAGATTGAGACGTACCCTCTGCTGCTCCAGGAGGTCAAGGCCGCCATTGGCGACAAGGAGCTTTCCATCGCCGTGCCCGGTAAGGAGGGCGACATGATTGCCTACACAAAGGAAAAGGTTCCCGAGATCATGAAGGCCGTCGACTTTGTCAACGTCATGACCTACGACCTCATGAACCGCCGCAACAACGTCACCAACCACCATAGCTCCATCGAGGGCTCCCTCGCCTCCATCGACGCCTATATCGCGCGCGGCATGCCCGCCGAGAAGATGAACCTCGGTTTCGCCTTTTACGCCCGCTTCTTCAACACCAAGCCCGGCGAGACGTGCGACAAGCCCACCGGCTGCGCCACGGACGAGCTCGAGCTGAGCAACGGCACTGACACGGGCCGCTCGGGCGCCATCACGTTCGAAAAGGAAAACGTCAAGGACGATTTCCTCAAGGCCATTAGCAACGGCCAGGCTGACAAGGAAAAGGGCGGCCAGTGGTACTGGGACGCCACGAAGGAGGTCTACTGGACCTGGGACACGCCCGAGTTTATCCGCGAGAAGCGCACCAAGATTGTCGAGGCGAGAAAGCTGGGCGGTGTCTTTGCATGGAGCCTGTGCCAGGACAGCTATGACTGGAGCCGCATCAAGGCCTTGACGGCCCAGACGGCCCAGACGCCCCAGACGCCCCCAAAAGCCTGTTCCGCGAAGAAATAGCTGCCACTCATATTTGCGAAACATCGCACTGCATGTACAACACCAGACAGATGCGTGGAGATGTGAGTCAAGAGCAAGAGAAGAGTGTCAGTATAAAACTATTAGCTATTGTAATATTTACTGATGCATGCCATTCGAATAACTGCTGTGTATCAATCAACCTTGTCAACTGAATCTACCCGGCTCAGATGCAGCAGCAGTCCGCCCGCTTTGCCCTTGAAAACGGCAAATCTTTGACCGGTTGGATATCTCTTGAATTAGAATTTGGTTTGTCCATCAGGCATACGAGAACTGACACGCTACAACTGGCAATGACATGATAGATCATTGACTGCAATGACATTGCGAATCGTGGGTTTGCAAATGGATCTGTGATGTGCAGGGATACCCAGCGAGACCGAATCAATGGAGTGGGCGCCAAGACTCAGCTCTACGGCACCAGTCCTGCCGCCAAATCAAACTTCTGAATATTTTCATGCATAGCATGGGAAAACCGTTTACCCCGAGTGATGACCAAGTTGATCCATTTGACGTAGTCTTTTACACTGAAACTCGCTGCACCAGTGCTACCATAGAAGCATGTAATGTGATGAGGAAACTGTAGAAACAGTTTCTTATCTTGGCCCAGAAGTAGCCGGTGGCCATGTGATGCGAGGCAGTGGACTGATTCTATCAAAGTAGGTTGGTTGACCTCCCCAGAGGGTCTACGATGATGTTGCGAATCACGTCTCTCCGCACCGTGTTCGAGTCAAAAAGCTCATTCACATGCGTTAGTATTAGGTACATCAAGCTGCAGTACTAGGACGAGACTCTGGGGGTTGTGTTGACTGTCAAGTTTCGCAGGTTGCGAACAAGGCTTCGGATAGTCTCTGTGGTGTTGCCAGCTTCCTAATTTGGGTCGTGATCGGGTATCCTTGTTCGATGTGTTGCAACCTTTTCTAGAGTAACGAATCTCGTAGGCTGGATATCTTGCAAATTGAAATCATCTCTGACATGCTCCAATTGGGAGTCTTCCAGCCAGCCACAATATTGGGGTCGTACTGCCGAGAATCCATCACCTGAGATAACGCTGCCACTGTAAACGCTTTCGTGGTGCAAACCGACTTTCCCGAAATTATTTCGTGCGGCGGGTGTGTTTGGGAGAGTCGCATAGCTAAAATCCTGTGTGCAAGACGTCTAGTACAAGACGGTCAGTACAAAACGGTCAGTGGCTGGAGCCTTGTGTCATCGTTGTACAAATTTCTCTATCTACTACTGCTATCTAAATAGCGAGGACTTTGCACTGCTCCATGGCATTTCAAACTATCTGACTGGCTTCACCGAGTTAGTTTGAGGTTGGTTTGCTGTTTTTGGGCATAAAAGGGTTGAGAACGTGCCACGAGTAAACAGCGTCATCTGACAACAAGCTACTACAATCATCGCAAACGACATCGAAAGTGCAAATGCTGATTATGAAAGTCAGTAACAATTGCCGCTCCGCAATTCATCCATCTTCGCTCATCGCGCTGCCTACTGCGCGATTGACACTACGCGCGATAAAGGGCGGCACCAAACGACGCCAAATTACAAGCATAGACGATGCCTGACTCAAGCAATTGAACAAGAACCGAAAACAAGCCTATGCTCGTACTACTGTCTTACGGCTTATATTTTCAAAGCACATATCTATTCTGTATCAAAAGCTATACAGTTCATGCCCAGAGGACAATGGCGAGGGAGCCGAGTTGAATGATGGGTGGACAAAGCTCTCTGCGCTTTAGGCCACACTAGCGACCACGCGCAGCACGGCGAAGCGGCATGAGATATTGAGAATATTGTCTTCAGGTAAGCACCGGGGAGAGACGGGCCAAACATGGTCCTATTCGCATCGGTACTCTCAATCATCCGCAAACACGGCTGGCAACGGTTCTGGCGGCGACGATACGGGGTGGCGGCCAGTGTTCACACGTGCAGAATGGAAGGGTGTCACAGCATATGTATGCCTTTTGTATCACGGAACCGCTCTGCAGACTTGTTGCATGTGCCAAGATGCTCCAGAAACCAAGGATTGGCTTGTGCTACGTGACAAGAGACGTGAGGGGGGGCAATTTTCCACGAGATAGCAGCGCCAAGGCAATTTTCTGTGCAATACAAAGTTCTGACAAGTCACAGAGGACGCAAGACTCTGAATATATGCCTATGAGCTATTATTTTGAACGCTGCTGCTATAGTCCAAGGGCTACGGTACGGCCAGCATTCTGTCTCTTGTTCTTCGGACCTCGAGACAGGGGGGGTCGGGTTCGAGCTGGCGATGCATGCGGCCGGTGTGGAAAGCGAGCGGAAAGAGCTTCGGTCGGCTTTTACAGGGAAATAGGGTAGATTGTTGTGGTTGAGATTTGGCGGTGAATGATTACTGTAATGTACATAAATTGTACGGGAATAATTCCGAGAAAAAAGACAAGGAGAAGAAGAAAGGTAAGACCGGCTGTCCGTACGGCTGGCTGCAGTCCATCATGGTACGAGACCCGAAACATGGACGCTGGCGTTGATGAGCCAAGTACAGCTTTATCAGCTGAAAAAGATGACGTGTCTTTTGGGGTGTTTGCGTTCTTCAAAACCAATCATGCAGTTTCTAATGCAAGCCAATCCAAACGCAATGCTTTACGCATGATGCCGGCGCATCAACATGTCCAGGGGTCAAGGAAGGGAGTTTATACGAAGAGAAAGGGGGTTTAGTACAAAGTAATACGGATGCTGGGTAGATTACTTTTTTTGACACTTTGACAGCTCATCAAGTTCTTTTACCCGGCTCATCCGTCCGGGCCGAAACGGCGAAAGGGGGCCGCGCCCGATTTCTCAGATATTGAGCGGCGCGCCGTCGCCACACGTCTCCTGGGCGGCGCTTTTCCCCCGAGTCAGGGCACACTATTTTGTCATTAGGTAGGTAGTAGCAGCCATGGGGCCAGCCACCCCGTCCTCCCCGCGGGTCGAGGGAACGGACTTGTCATGACACGAGGGCTATTGCATACCCCAGAGATGCGGGCGTTGGACTTTTATTACCAGTAAGCCTCCCGGATGTGCCAAGCCAAGCCAAAAGGATCAAAGTCGTCTTGGCCGAGCGTGGCTTGCATCTAAGGGCCCGACGAAATCTCGAAACAGAAAGATGACGGTGGTGGCGGCCGCATGGTGAGTGACTGGGGTGCGTGCAGATTCTAAAAAAAAAAAAAAAAAGGAACAAAGAACAAAAAAGAGGCTGAGCGCAAGTCGACGTGGTCGCTACTGGGTGGTATGCGCGTGCTTTTTTGTGTGAAATGCTGAGCATGTTTTGCGTGTGCATGGGCGACCCAAGTCTATGTAGATGACTGAATCACGTCTATCTACTAGTTGAATCCCGTCTCTGCCAAAAACGTCGAATCCCGTCTACTTATAAGCTGAATCGCGGTGCGTGATCCGAAACACGAGGGTAAAGAGACATCAACAGCCTGCGCCAAGCGCTGGTTGGCCCGCAGTAATCTGTACTGGAGTCGACAATGGAGGCGCACGATGGCGGATCACGGCGCACTATTGACCGACAGGGGGCTTATCATGGAGTCGATTTTTTTTTTTCCAAATAACGAAAAATGAATTTCAATCACAATATCAATAATACTTCGTATGTATGGATTTCAGGTAAAAAGTCGCAGAATTCAGAGACTTGTAGCAAATATAATCAGCTGCCCTTGGCGGGCAGGTAATGTGGGCAGGGCGCATCTAACTGGTCGGAATGGCGCAAAATGAACGAAAGTGGTGACGGAGAGGGAGGAGACGTTGCGATGGCATGTCCCCATTATCACGCCATCTTTTTTTTTTTTTCATCTTTTTGCTTCCTTTTCTTTTCTATGCTCATCGCAAGTTGTGTTTTTTCTTAGGCGTTGGACGAGACAAGTTGCTATTGCGGGTAATATTGGCCGACAAGTATCAATATTACGGGGCAACCCTACGGGGTACTGGACCCAGGAATCTGGTTCAAATTAAGAGTTGCGGGCGCATGCGAAAGCCTCTTTTTTACTTGCAGATTACGGACAGAAAGGAAAGAATTGTCAACGACGACCCTGCCTGAAGCAGCTTGGGTAGTGAAGCTCCTGGTGTCATTTTGCGACGTTACGTGATCAAACTGGTCAGACAAACACACGGAACGAACATGCAAACAAAGGAACTGCCTCCACGCGGAAGCGAAATTTCCTAAAAAAAAAAAAGCCGAGCATTTTGTTTCTCTGGTTTGTCTCTGCGACCCGAGACAATGAAGATTGAGATTTGTGCGTCTTGCCGGCGGCGGGCACACGCCGGCCAACGACCGATGGGCGTGGCGGGAGGGTCGGGAGGGAGGAATTTGGCCGACGATTGTGACGCAAACACTTGTCAACTGTGCGCAGCGCGCACCACCCCGGGACTCAATAGAAAGGGTGGTTATTGCATCTCTGTGTGTGCACGCGCGCGCGCGCGCAGCGCTGCGACGGAGGCATAGGCATGAGACAGGAGATGATTGTAATCGAAGCAAGTTGCGAAACGAGGGCATGATATTTTGGAATGCAATAACGTGACTCGGCCTTGCTGGTTCGAATACCTGCTACCTAGGCACACGGCCTGTGCGGCTATGCCTGGCACCTGGCACGTCTGTTGGTAATGGGGAATGACAGGGGGGGAGGCCCCAGGACAAGGTTTCATGCAACCAGATGTGTTGCAGACAGCATCGGTCACGTTTTTTTCCCAGACAAAACTGGCAGCAGCTGGAGCCTCGAAATTTTTGACCAGGGCATTGACTTCTCTAATTGAGTAGTAGCTTCCCGTGATATGCTTGTTGCTTTGGGCTGCAGGTCGAGAGTGGAGGGAGGGGGGGGCGCGCATGACATGGCAACTTGTCCAAAACGAGGCTGTCAGGCCACGCACGTCTCAGTGGGCCACTTCAAGCTGGCGGGAAACGGCAGTTTTGCCTCATTCGACCCGCGTAATGGAGAGTCGCCTGCTTTGTCTTGTCTTGGCCCGTCGGACGTCGCACGCTTCTTTTTCTTCCCCAGCCAGGAGAACAAGGCGGGAAAGCTGGGTGGTCTGTCGCTGGTTCAGCCCAAAGAAAAACCACAATGCCAATGCCCAACTAGCGAGTAAATAGTTAGCTACGGCGGGCTTGCCCCGCTGTAGGTACCGCTCCAAACGAACTCTTTTCTCGCCTGTGCCTCCCGTAGCTGAGCTGTCATTAGGTCGGCCATCCCCTTCTCTTCTTAAAACCCATGATTCCCTTGTGCCATTAAATCTCGTTACTCCTTTCTTTTCTTGATATAATTGCAGTCACTCATTCTTCATCCGTCTCCTTCTTTCATCGTCGTCGATACCATCAACTACCTTTGACTCACATCTCACCTCTCACCTCTCACCTCACACTACCACCAAAATGCAGGCACACATGCTCCTCTGCCTGGCCCTGGCTGCCTTCAACTCTGTCGATGCATTCCCACGTGCGTATTTTCTTTGCCTTGCAAACCAGCGAATTTTTTTTAATCTAACATTCAAGTAGTGGCTGGGCTCTTTGCACGCGAACAGCTCAACTCCATGGCCAACATCCATCTGCCAGGTGTTGCCTCTGCGCGAGGACCCTACCAAGCCGAAGCGTCCGCCGCAGACGCCGCCGAGGTCCTCGGACAGTAGCTGCCTAGCTTCGCTGTCTTGTCTTTTCGGCGCGTCATAGTTGAAAAAGAATCATGACGGCGATACGAACTAGATGTGCTTTGCGCAAAAGCATCGCTTGCAAGAAGCCTTTTTTTTGTTTTGTTTCGGCTGCACCTTTGGTCTGCGACAACAACCACCGCCCTCCATTTTTTTGTTACCTCTTGTACACCACACGTGCCTCGTGTGATTATTTTCTTTTCGTCAAATTTGATTAGACGGAATTTGGGACAATGATGAAAACCGTGTCGACCTTCATTTCCTCTGTTGGTTTTTTGGCCGGCGTTGACGGCATCCGTCGAGTTGGTGACGACCAAAGTTGTGCTCCACATGACTGCATGTTGGCCGGTCGCTGATCTCTGTTACTACATTTTCTTGAATTTGCATTGGATAGATACGTCGTCTCTGCATCGTTGCAGAACCATGGAATAATATAGACAAGTTCGAATTGCATGTCTTTCCACGTCTCCCCTTTGTGTGTCTTGTGCGACGCTGGCGTCTGCTTTGTCGCCAAAAGGCGAAACCAACGGTCACTTGGGACTGGAAACAATTCGCAGACCGACTTGTTGGGACTATCCCATTGCGGAGTGGTAAGCAATCTGACGTCGATGATCCTTTCATCCAGTGCCATCATTTCAACATGTGCAACAACGGCTTGTAGCGTGACAGGGCTCAGTCATATCTCGGGATCGCAAATCGCCAGTTGAATTGACTCAGTCCTTCTAGTTGACGACCTCACTCCTCTTTCCCGCCCTGCCGCCCTCCATTTTCTCTCCCCCAGTAACTATTGATTGCCCCCGTTGGCCTTTTATTTTTAGCGTAGATTGCGTGCAACCTTGTTCTTTCCTTTGAGTCAGGTTGTCACTTGTCAGCTTCTGGCGTCTCCCCTTTCGTGTTAGTGCTGCCCGCGGACCCTCAGTTGCGCCAACAGACCGACCTTGTTCGACCTATCAACTCCCCCTCACGGGTGGAATCTAAGTCGTCGACTCCTCTCTGACATTTACCTGCGCATCCCACTTTCCTTGTCTCCGCCGCCTGTGTCAGTTCTTGTCTGTTGCGGGCGCTGCGCACAGAGGGTTTGCGTGCTCTGTCCGGGGCGCTGTTGGACGTCCCATATGCCAGCCGCCCACCCAGCCACCCATCGTCCGTGTTTCACGTACAAATTCTGCATTGACCACTGCTGGTCGGCCATGATAATCATTGTGTCATGGCGCTATTGTAGCAACGACATGCCTATTTGGGTGAAGCATCGTACTGCGCCTGTCAATAGTGCCTCTGATAGCGACAAAAGTGCCATCATGAAGGACAAATGTCATTGAATGTCGCGCTCATGAGCTTGCCAGTGGTTTTGCACACGACAAGAGCTTGCCGCAATTCGTTGTCTCGTCTGCTTCTGATGACAACAGGTCTCCAAGCTCCTGGTCAGCGAGTCGAGTAGTTAATTATGGTATCAACGTCTGGCACGTCTGGCACGTCTGGCACGTCTGGCACATCTGGCACATCTGGCACATCTGGCTCGGTCGGCAGTTGTTGTGCAGCCATTCAGCCACGAACCTGCCATCGGTCGGGGTGGGCCGGCTCACATAGCCATTGGGCCATTGGGCCGTTGGCATGGTGGCGACGTGGGTTGCCAGACTATTAGTTAGCGCTGTGATGCAAATGTGGTTAATTTATTTCCATATCACTGGTCGATAAACGAGAACAGGTGGCAATCAAGAGTCAAGAGTCAAGACTAGCCAACTGACAGGGCCTTGTAATCTGTCTAAATGCTCACCCGCAACTGTCCGCATCACCACACTGCCGACAACTGACCGCCGGCTTCTGGCAATCTGCGCCTCTTTGGTAGCCGACGATGTATTCGTAGGTACTAATCTGTAGCTGTAATCTTGGTTTGGTGCGCTACAGGGGTGACGGAGCCCGAATGGAACCTGCAGCACAATTCCTGCAAGTCTGGCGCTGGGCCCCTCGACGCAGCGTAGCATCGCGCATTTGAGTGCATTAGTGTTGTATTTAGCCCGTCTATCGCCTATTTTGTGTCCTGGTCATTTTGCGCCCACCGATTCCGCGTGCACCGACTGTGTTTATCGGCTCAGTCTGCAGTGTAATGGTTGGTTTCGGTGATGATTGCCGTGTCGAGGGGTCTGTTTGCTCCTGTTGCCGGTCGGGTAGGTCTGCCCACTTGCCCACCATGATCCCAGCTTTTTGGGTCTTTTTTGCTTCCTTACCTAATGACCCTTGGCCCTCTCACCCACCCACCCCCGAATCTTTCCTCTCTTTCATGGGGACGGGACCCCAAACAGACACGGCCCCCCCGATCTCTTTACTTTTCACATCTCCTCCACACTTTTTTATCTCCCAAGCATTTCTTCCTCTTGGCCTTTCAATTCTCCATTGATCTGCCCGGCTCAACACTCTTTATCCGACCTCACTTCTCTCGACGACTATCCGCCCATTAGATGCCTCTGGACGACACCCGCTTTCCCCTCCCATGGTTAACTGATGCAGACCATGGACGTCTTCGCCAGGGCGGTCGTTGGTGAGGGAGATGGCGCCTTTGGACCGACGCTCGATGGCTTATTCGACTTTTCCCTGTCTTTTGAGCACTCTATCCTCTCCATCCTGCCAACGTCCGTCTTCATTGTCCTAACGCCACTTCACGTAAATCACCTATGGCGCCGTCAGCCATGCGTCAAACCTGGAGTCTTGTTGTGGCTCAAGATGCTCAGCACCCTGCTCCTGCTTTCCTGTCAGGTTGCCAGCCTTGCTCTTTGGGCCGTCTCTTCGGTTCCTCGACATGATTTGGCCGTCGCCTCTGCCGCAATCGCCTGTCTTGGCTCCATATGCATCTTCTTTCTACTATATGCCGAGCACATTTATTCCTATCGACCCTCGACGCTGCTCAGCCTCTATTTGACCCTCATGATCTTGTTCGACATTGCCAAGACTAGATCCTACTTCCTCCGCGCCGACCTGGATGCGCTTGCGGGACTCTCTGTCGCCGTCGTCGTCCTTGAACTCGTCCTGCTGCTCTTTCAAGAAGTGCCCAAACACCGCCTCATCACCAACCGATCTTCGCAACCACGACTCAGTGGCGAGGCTCTCAGCGGCTTTTGGGGGCGAGCTCTCTTCCTTTGGGTCAACTCAACGCTCAAGCTGGGTTTCCGCTCCATTCTGCGTGTCGAAGACCTGAGGGACCTCGGTCCTGAATTCAGCTCCGAGCGTCTTTACGCCGACTTTGAGCCCCATTGGCAAGCCGCGAGTACAATCTCGAATCACTCCCTTACTCATGCCCTCCTTCGGACCCTCTACCCTGAGTTTCTACGCGTCGTCGTTCCTCGTCTTTGTTTCCTCGGCTTTACCTTTGCCCAGCCTTGGCTTATCATGTCCATCATTCACGCCGTCGTCGATGGCAACCCGGGTTCCGAAGTCTCTGGCGGCCTCGTTGGCGCCACCGCGTTGATCTACATTGGTATCGCCATAAGCAGAGGATACTACAAGCATCACGCCTATCGCTCTGCCACCTTAACCCGCGGCATACTCGTCACTGCCATCCTACACAAGGCACTCAAGCTCACTCACACTCAACTCAAAAAGTCGGCTGCGTTGACCCTCATGACTGCCGATATCGAAACCTTGACCTTTACTATTACAACCTTCCATGACCTATGGGCAAGCGCTTTCGAGCTGGCTCTCGCCATCTTTATGCTGGCAAAGATTATCGGTGGCGCATGCTTCTTTGTCCTCATTCCTGCTGTTCTCTCCGCCATGGTGTCATCCTACTACACGAAGAAGCTTGGAGTCGCACGAAAGACATGGAACGAGAAGATTGAAAAGAGAGTCGGCGAAACCAAAGATGTCATTACTCAGCTCAAGGCTATTAAAATGAGCGGCCTGGCGCCTTTCTATGCCAACCACATTGAAGACCTTCGCGAAGATGAGATCAAGACTTCGCTGCCCGAACGCAGTGTTCGCGTCGGCCTACTCTCTGTCGGTGCCTTGTCCGATGCCATCACTCCAGTTGTCGTTGTCGCTGGAGCGCTTTTCTGGACTAGAGAGACGGAGAAACTCACCACTGCGCAGTTTTTTACCGTCTTATCAGTTGTTGCTGTCGTTGTCGGCCCAATGACGCATCTTCTTACATACCTGCCCTTTGCCATCGGTGGCTACGCCGGATTGACCCGAATTCAGGCATTTCTCCGCTTGGAAGAGCGCTTTGACAGCCGACAAAGTGGAAACGGCCCGGTTGAAGGCGCGCCTATTGATATGATGATGATTCAAGCCGAGACTCTCAGAAAAGCCCGCGAGTCGGCCGAAAAAGGGCCCAGTCCTTTCGCCATTGAGCTCGTCCACGTGACCATTAACCGACTGGAGAATGCCGCAATCCCTCTTCTGGACAACATTAGCCTTCAATTCCGCACAAGCCAAATCTCCATGATTGTTGGACCTGTGGGTGCGGGTAAATCAACTCTGTGTAGGGCTATCCTGGGCGAGCAAAAGCTTGATCGCGGCTTTGTTCTCATGGGCGGTATACAGGTTGCATACTGCGATCAGTCACCGTGGCTTCAGAATATGTGCATCCGCGACTCTGTCATTGCCCACTGCGAGTACGTTTTGCCCTGGTACAGATCTGTCATTTGGGCTTGTGCTCTGGAAGAGGATTTGGAGCAGCTACCAGATGGAGACAAGACAATGGTTGGTAGCGGTGGTGGACTTATCAGTGGCGGTCAGAAACAGCGCGTTGCATTGGCAAGGGCGGTTTATTCCCGCGCATCCGTCATTGTCCTTGATGACGTTCTCAGCGCCTTGGATTCCGAAACTGCCGAAATCATTCTTACCCGCCTACTTGGCGACGACGGTCTGCTCATTCAGACGGGCACGACTGTCATCATGACCACCAATATTCGCGAGCATCTTCCTCTCGCGCACACCGTATACGCTCTGGACGGAAAGGGCAATGTCAAAGAGACGGTCAATAACTCGCCCGAGCTTATTCGAAAAGAGTACTTGGTCAGCAGCTCCGAGAAAGAAGCCTCCAAAGAAGTCGAGCCGTTCGTGCCCAAAGCGGCAGCAGACCCTTCCAAGGACCAGGCACATCAGCGTCAACGTGGAGATTTCTCACTGTACATGTACTATTTCCGGTCCAGTGGTGTTCCTATGATAATTCTCTGGATTCTTTCCATTTCGTTTGCTGCTGTAATCAGAGCCCTGCCTCAGATTTATGCCAGCTTATGGATGGATCAAGACCCGTACAATATGAAGTGGTTTTACGGGTATGCTGCTTTGGCCATTGGTACTGGCATTACACTAGCGGTCAGCTTGTTCTTTTACTATTTCAAGGTGGTGCCCAAATCATCGCGCGTTTTACATAATCAACTTCTGAAGACGACGATGAAGGCCCAGTTGCCTTTCATCACAAAGACCGAAAGCGGTGCTCTTGTCAGCAAATTCTCTCAGGATATCGGGTTTTTGTCACAACAGCTTCCCCAGTATTTTCTGGAGTTTACCTACACGGCGGTTGCCTGCCTTGTAAGCATTGGGGTCATCATGTCTGGAGCAAGCTATGCCGCAATTGCAGTACCCGCGCTGCTCATTTTTCTTTGGCAAATGCAGAGGTTTTACTTGCGCACCTCTCGACAAATTCGTCATATGGATCTTGAGGCCAAGTCGCCGCTGTACACACTTTTCCAGGATGTCGGTGACGGCATTATGCACATTCGCGCGTTCCAGTGGGAATCGGACATTAAGTGGCAGGGCTACGGCCTACTCGACTACTCGCAGCGTCCCTACTACCACATGTACACCATCCAGCGTTGGCTTGCTCTTGTCATGGACTTGACCGTGGCCGGCATAGCCATGCTCCTAGTTGGTCTCGCCGTCAACCTTCCAGGCAAAACCAGCGGAGGTGCTATTGGTCTATCTCTGGTTACGCTCGTAAACTTGAGTGAGAGTATGTCGTTTCTCGTCCAAGATTGGTCGAATCTTGAAACCTCGCTGGGTGCCATGGCGCGTGTACGAGAATTTAACAACACGACACCACTCGAGCCCGAGCCTGTTATCAACACCGGCGAGCAGCTGCCAGAAAACTGGCCGTCGCTGGGTCGCATTGACATCACAGGTGTCACAGCCAAGTACGATCCGCTGGACATGTCTGCTCGCCCTGTACTGAAAGACATGTCGCTCATTGTCCACCCGCGCGAAAAGGTCGCAATCATCGGACGTACAGGCAGTGGCAAGTCGTCGCTTCTCCTTGCTATCCTCAGCTTCCTGGATTACAGCGGCACTATCCAAATCGATGGGCGTGACGTGCGGAATATCTCACCGGATCTGCTACGTTCCCGGATCGTCACTGTATCGCAGGATGACGTGGAGCTTGCGGCCTCGATCCGCGTGAACTTGAATCCCTTCGAGCTGCGAAACGCTGACGATCACATCAGCGACGATGTGATGATTGATTACCTGACGCGAGTGAAGCTTTGGCCGCTAATACAGGCGCACGGTGGGCTTGACACGCAGCTGCGTGACCTCGAGTTCTCCAAGGGCCAGAAGCAGCTACTGTGCATCGCGCGCGCGATGCTGCGTCGCCAGCAGACGTCGGCTAGCCTGATTTTGGTGGACGAGGCGACGAGCAACGTGGATGAGGAGACGGACGAGGAAATCCAGAGCGAGATTGCGGCGGCATTTGCCAACTGCACGGTGCTGACGGTGACGCACAGGATGAGTGCGGTGCACCACGCCGATGTCATTGTAGAAATGGATAATGGAAATCTGAATAGGGTCATAACACGTCGTGCGCCGCGCGATGATGAGGCGTTTTAAAGGGTTTGTTTTGGGACTTGGTACATTGGCTGGCTACATATTCGGTTGCTACATATGGGTGGACACACATTTAGCGTTTGCCATTTTTGATATCAATTTGAGTTGAATTGTAAAGATACAATTGATGTATCAAAAGTGAACATTTTTGAGTGAGCGATAACTTGCAAAGCTTTTTGCCTCAAGTTCACCGTGATGTGACCGCTACGTAATGTTTGCGTGGCCTTGCAGCAGCGAACCCTGAAATCTTGTAGAATGCAATAAAATTGATCCCGGAACACATCATGATAGTACAAAGATTCGCTAATAATATACACGGAGCTCAAGGAGAGCTCCCCTTTGTTCGTCATATTGCCTCTCGATCGTCCTTTCTCGCAATTGCCAATCATCTCGCCCCCATTCGTCCTTCACTTCAACCCAGCTTCCTTGCGCATCGCTTCCCTCCTCGCCTCCGCCTCCCTCGCCAGATCCCTCGTCTCCTTGGCTTCTTGGTTCTTTCGGTTCTCCTCTTCCTCTTTAATCACCGTCCAGACTTTTTTTATTGTCTTCCGTCAGCGATTTCTTTCCTTTATACGCGCAGATACCGAACGAGAAGAGGGGGGGGGGGGGTTTAAGATTCAGACGCACTCGGTTTGTCAGACTTGGAGTACTGCTTCAGCTTCGTTACGAAGTCGTTGAATTCCGCCTCGCGCTCCGCGCGCCCCTCGATGCTCTTCTTCAGCAGATCCGGGTTGTACCGCGACCGCAGCTCCTCCTCGGTCGGCACGACCCAGTACGTCAGCGCCGGGCCGCCCACGCTCACCGCGACGCCTCTGTTTTGCTCCAAAATTAGCTTTCTTGCCGCCTGTGCATCATGGTCTGCTAGGAGGCGATAAGAAAAGCCGCCCCATCGTGCAAAGGGAATGCGCAGAACCAAGACTCACGCTACAATCACCTTGGTCCAGAGACCCCAGTTTCTCGGGCTCGGCATGGCTTCTCGTCGTTGTTTCGTGTGCCTGTGGAATCGTTTGTCGCAAGGGTGTTCGACAATCGCTTTCGTGACTAAGTCAAGGATCTTCGAAATAAAGTCGGGTTTGCGCAGCGTCTCCGGCAAGTGCCAATGGTCGCTCGCGGGTTGTGACGTGATGCCCACGCTGGTCGAACAAGCCCTTTTGCCGATTACTGCCGCACCAAATCGGGAAGGCGGTCGGTCGCAATGCCGCTGCTAGACCATAATTTACACCATATTTATGCGCCAGAAATTCAGTGCCATCGCAGGCAATATCGTCACTGTAACAGCCTGCTGCTCATGACTCAAAAAAATATACATCATTGGTAAAGCAAGCCGCTTCCTTGCAGTCGCTTGTCAATCCGTGCTGCCTGTACATGTCCGATGTATCTCAGCCAATACCGTCCTACATTATGAATCATCCACTACATTATTGTGCAGTCTCCCTCTTGCTGCCTCTCGATGCGGCTTCGTGAAATGCGCTCTCTAGGCCGCGGTGGGCTTGCTTTGCCCACCTTTTTCAATTCTTCGAGCCTCTCTCGTGCCTTGGGAAATTCCTGAGCTACAGTTTGTCAGCAAGTTACTGGTCCAGATATCTCTATTTCTCTGTACGTACCCGCAGCTCGCCAATACCATCTCTTGGCATCTTCCAAGTTTGGAGGAATGCCAATGCCCACCTCGGTAAAGTATCCCATTGCAAATTCTGCCTTTGCCATGCCAGCCGTGGCCGCCTTGCGCGCCCACAGATACGCCTCTGTATCACTTTGATTCAACACTCCTTCACTACCCGTGAGATACCATCCGCTCAGCGCAAGCTCAGCCTGGTGCTCCTCTTGCATGGCAGCCCGTGAGTACCATACAATCGACAGACGGGGGTTCACGGGGCATCCAAGTTCTCCGTACTCGTACGCGCATCCCAGACGAAACTGCGAAAATTTGTATCCAAGGTCCGATGCCTGTTGGAATAAGCTCAGCGCATATCCTTCATCACGGACGAGCAAGTCATTTGGCTGTGCCGATTCGTACAAAAGCCCCAGCTCATGAAGCGCATGGGGATTGTTTGTATCTGCCCTCTCAGCGGCTCGCTTCAGCCACCCGACAGCCTCTCGCGGGTTCTTGTTCTGTCCCAGTAGCCCCTTCAGCGTCACCATACCCATCTTATACATGGCTGGCGGATCGCCCAGCGTTGCGGCCCGCTTGTACCACTGTATTGCTTTGAGTGGATCGCGCCGTGTGCCGCCTCCTTCTTCGTGCCCAATCTCGCAGCACACTGCCGTACGGTATGCTGCAGCAGCGTGGCCGAGCTTGGCTGCTGATTGATACAACGTGAAGGCTTCCTTTGTATCTGGTTCGCCACTGTAAAGGCCTTTACCAAGGCCGTCGGCTAGTGTGAACATGGCTTCTGCATTTTGATTGCTGGCCAGCTTCTTCAAAACCTTGTGCGCATCCATCAAGTATCTATCTTGGGCTTTGACGCGCGCGCGGGGATCCGGAATCTGCGGGACGAGAGCATCGGCAGCCTCAATCAGTCGCTTTGCTAGTCTCAACGCAGATTGCTGATCTGCAGGGTTTGACCTGATAATCATTCTCAGCTGCTCCAGCTCTTGCGTCGTCACGGGTGTTTCCGGCTCCTTATCCTGGGCTCTATCCAGAGAGACAGAGCTCGGAATAGGGGGAGCAGCATACTGCCTCTCTTGCTGGCGCACCTCCTGTTGCGCAGGTTGTTGCTGCGGTGGCCGAGGAAGTCCTCCATAATTCCGTATAGGAAGCGGCTTGCCACTGGGATTGACCAAGGAATGGGGTATTTGTCCGGGCCGAACTGGAGTCGGGTGTGTAGGAAGACCATCAGGATTCACTCTTTGAGGGATTGGCGGTTTGGGCTGTGCGCCAGCGCCAGCGCCAGATCTCGGGTCTGACGGGTATGCAGCGCGACCAGGCGCCGGTGGCGCGCTAGGTCCTCTCGGAGGAACATTATCGTAAGAAATCGCTTGACCGTATCCGTGATTATAACCCTGGTCATGACTCTGATCAAAACCCTGTTCGTAGCCTGGCTCGTAGCCTGGCTCGTAGCCCGACTCGTAGCTTTGGTCATTCCTTTGGTTATAGCTTTGGTTGTTAATATGATGGCCCTGATTATTTAGTTGGTCTTTTCTTTGGTAGCTGTGGTCATAGCCTTGATCGTAGCCTTGGTCGTTTCTTTGGCTGTAGGCCTGGTCGTTTATGGGTTCATAGGCCTGGCCCTTCAAGCCAAAACCCTGGTCGTTTCTTGGGTCATACCCCTGGTCATTTCCTTGGTCGTAGCCGGGGCCATCTCTTTGGCCATATCCGGTGTGAGGCGGCATGGGAGGCACAGACGGGATATCGCCAGCCATTTCAAAGACAGCCGACTGTGGTTCACGCATCTCTGCCATGGACTTGGCGTGACTCAATTTCGGAGTTTGATGCGGTCCTCTATGTGGCAGTTCCCGCCGTGGCGCTCTAGGCTGATCAAACGAGCTTCTAGCAGCATGCTGCACGGACGCGCCCATTTGCTGCGCATCGCCTGCGTTTCGACTTGGATTACTATGCCGCTGATCGTAATAGTCGTCATATACGGAGTTAGCGACGCCTGGCTCGTATCCAGCGCCATACGGTGCATTACGTGACGGCATCTGTTGCTGCGGGTATGTTCGTTGTGGTGTCGGTCTAGTTCCGGTTGTCGTTGCTGGTCGTGGCGGTACAGTTCGTCCAGCATGTCCACTTAACGGCAAAGTTTCGGCTCGTTGGTGAGATGTTTGAGTTTGCCGGCCTGAGTCCTGGAATGGCATCGTCACACTGCGCCCAAGGGGGGCAAAGCTAGTCGCAGAGGGTCCTTGCCGAGGATTTCGAGGCTCGCTATAGTCCGCGTAGTTATGATCTTGTGGTCGAGGATTCGGCACATCGCTATAGCTTCCATTGCCGCGACCTTGCGGTCGAGGGTTAGACGCGCCGTTGTAGTCTCCATATGCAGGATCCTGTTGCCTGTTCTCAGGAAATCGTCTGAACTGCTCCCTTGGCGGGGGTTGTCTGGCGTTCATGGGCGGTGGTGCGTGACTCGGTTGCCCGTTGGGCGGATATCCTCGAGACTGTCCTCTGGGCGGAGGTTGTCTGGCTCTACTACCAGGCGGCGCGTGGTTGCCTTGATACGCCTGGTTTTCGAGGCTGCGTCTGCCATTCTGGTTGTGTATATCCATTGCAGCTATCCCGGGCAGGAGCTCAGGTATAATGAAACGACGTTTGAGCACGCGATCATAGCATAAAAAATGGGTGCAGCGGCTCTGGAATTGCTCGAAACGTCTGCGGCAAACTCGACGGGCCCGGGAGGAGTGAAGGTATCACGGATCCGGGCTCAGCTGCAGCAGAATCGTCAAGGTCTGGGGTATTATGATGTTGCGGGAAGGGCAAGCAGAGAGGTGGGCGTGCTGTTATGTAGTGGCTCAGGTGTTTCAAGGTCTTAGTCAGCCGCCAGGTACGATGGGCCGTCGCGTTGGATTTGCTCGTTCATTCGGCCGCGGCCCGATTCTGTGGTTTTTCTTTCTCTCAAGTAGCGGCTCTTTCATATGGTGTTTCCATTCGTGTGAATATCTATCATGACACAAGTTGTCGTGGTTTTCGGACGTGCGGACTGCAACGCGGTGTGTTAAGGATATCGCGTTCGTGTCGATGGTGGGGCGTGACGAGTTGGTACATTCCCTATTCCGAGTCTCCTAGCCCCGCGCCGAGAGTCTCTCTCTACCTTAAGTACATCAATAACGATTAGTGCATTGATTGTTATTCACCGGGCACGAATATTACACATAATTCCTTTTTCAGCTTCCCCTTGTTGATTCAGGGCCCTACACTGTGACAAAGCCCGCAGCCCTTGCAGCAACTCGTCGGAAGTTCAGTGACACCGAGAAGACCACAGCCTTGCTGACCAGCATCCGACCGAATGCCCTTGATGTATTGCTTGTATCAAGTTTACCCGCCGGCGTTACAGAGCTGTCGTTGTACGCGGCCTCGTGCGGCCATGCTGTCCGAGCCTTGTGTGCCCTGTGCTGCTCCAGCCAGGGGCTCACCCACAAGTCTGTCGCAGAAGCCTGTTTAGCAGAGACACATTCCCGATACCTAGGCTGTTGGGGACAACTGCCGCAGCAGTGCAGCACCCTCTTGCAATTAGTTTCCATTACAGAAGCTTCCATCTGATGTTGAGGAGTCGATGCTGAGCGGCTAATCTGTAGATCGGTTAGAATAGATAGTCAGTAACAGGGTATGTTAGTCGTAAGTCGTGAAGAAGCTACTGCTGGCCCATTACGGCTCATCTATTCATTAGCTCAGTTTTGTCACTTGTAACTGGTGATTAAATGGTGAATGGCCCTCATGAGTTCTCATCGCCATTGGCGGGAGCGTCGTGTTGAAGCTCCACTCTGCCACGCAATCAAAATCACAACATACCTAACGATAGTGCTCTGTCATGGTGCAAGCGCCGCACGATGCACAATGCAGTCTAGACGAGACTTTCAACTTAATCCCCTTGATCTACTCCAAGATGATAATTCCGATGATCTTGATGATGGCTTCCTCGACGGAATCGATTGGAGCAACCCTCAGAGCCTCTTCAAAGCCATAGGGGGCCCAATGCCAAGAACACCCTCCCCTGCAGAGGTCCGACGACAAGCCCAGGGCAAGTCTCGCGACATCTTCGCTGCTTATGACTCTCTCAGCAAGATACTCCAGCGGCACGAGGCCACGATACAGAAAAGATGGTCCAAAAAGACAAGACAGCAGAGACTGCAAATTCTCCTCAAGGCCTGGCCAGGAATGCCTGCATCCCATCGTCCAGACTTTGAAGCATTGCGAAAAGAAAGTAAGGAGCAAAGGGAAAGAGCAACAAGATACAGGGACCACTTCCTTTGGCCATACATCAACCAAGAAGACCTCTCTCAACCAAAAATGCTGCCACTGTTGCTCAATTCTCGGGGCCGTCATCCTCCCCCCGCGTTCGCTGCGGCTGACAACGAGTCTGTCCATCTCGGTCTCGTGTCCAAAGCGTTGGTTCCCGCCTTTCTCAACCAGCACACCATGGTACTTCACGGGGCTACTACCGCAGATGGGTATGGGAAACTCATCGCGTGGGATGATCATGAAGATGCTTTTGAGTGGATGACTACGCGAAAGCAGTTCCTGCCCGGGGAGGGCCTTTTGGTCCTTGAGGTACAAGCTCGTATAATGAAACTACTAGTTGACTGCTGTCACCAAGTACTCCACGATATCTCCGCAACCGACATGATTGGTGATGCATATGCTATTCAACCGGAACCCCCACTCAAGACGGACAACGATGCGTCTGGTTTCGCATCCCTGGCAGTCATGGCTGCGGAAGCACCTTTTAGACTTCCAGAAAGGCTTGATCTGGCAAGGCTCGAGTCTCTGCTCGAGGCCAAGATGTTGGCAGCAGAGGATCACGTCTGGGCACTTCGCGAAGATCCGGCGTACTTTGCCGAGGAATTCCTCGAGGTCAGGGACCATCGACAGGAAATGCTCAAAGATACTAAGGGACGCGTACACCCCGTCACTAACAGACTGCGGGAACATCATCTCTGGGCTCGGATCACCTCGACGATTCTCATTGATTCCTACATATCCCTCGAGACATTTACCGAGCTCCATCGACAAGCTCAGCAGCTGCGCATCCTACAGACCAAGTATGCGGGGAAAATATCACCCCAAAAGGACTTACCAGAAGAATACATGACTGCCTTGCTACGCTTCAAGTACTTTCTTAAAAAGACCGCCAAGAGCCCTTTGGAAAGGCTCAAGACGGCGGTCGTCGCATCGCCACCAATGCACCAATTCTTTGCTCGCGTGCCTCCAACCGATGTTGATTCGACCAAGTTGCAGATCGTGCAGAAAGTCGGAGTCAAGACAACCGAGCCAGAAGGGCATCTGATCTGGCTGTTACAGACTTTGTGGGATGATGGTTACAACCTCTTCCTGGTAGGCCTCCCTCGCGTCATGGATGAGCTCGAACGTCTGATACAGTCAAGCCCCGAGGCGGATAGGCTGATATCGGAACACGTCCTCAAGATCCTTGGAGATTTATCCATTATGGCTCAGTGTTGCAGACAACTCGAGCTCTACCAGCCCTGGGCTCAGACCTTTGAGATGGCATCTGCAAATCATGAGGAGACTTTCAAAGCTGAGCATATGCAGTGGGGGAAGCCCTATGCACAGATTGTTGACGCCATCAAGGAGCAGAACATGACCAGCGCCGGGAGACTCGCCGAACCTTCGGGAGGCAAGTTCGCCCACCCATCTCACAAGCGACGGACGAGAGAGACGGTGGAAGCCTTGCGGAAAGCAGAGGGCAACCTGGATGCTGCTTGGGAAAAGATCGACGAGAACTTGAGGTACAAAGTACCGGAGCTCGGACAGACTGCCGTGTATCGCTTTCTTTCTAGACCACGCAAGCTGCGGAGAACTGCTGAATGGGTTGAACCGGCGACACCGACAGCAGATATCAAGGTTATGGACCCCAACCTCGATACCATAAACCGACCGCTTTCAAATCTGTTTTTTGACTCCTCAGACGACCAACGCCAAGTGCTCAAGACCCAGCCAAAGGTCAAGACCAAGACCAAAGGCGTACCATCCGCTGCATCTTCGGCACTCGCGGCACCCGACGTTTCTGAGCCTGAGAACTCCGACCCGCAGCCAACATTCCATGTCGATACTCGCACCCTCAAAGTATTTCGCACAATCTTCTTCAATCCCGACGTGACGTCGACACCCGGTTCGGTTCTCTGGAACGACTTCCTACACGCCATGGTGTCTACAGGCTTCCGAGCAGAGAAGCTCTATGGCTCTGTCTGGCACTTTTCGCCCACGAGCCTGGATGTGGAGAGAAGCATTCATTTCCACGAGCCCCATCCCAAGGGCAAAGTTTCGTTTGAAATGGCTAGACGCCATGGAAGACGGCTGACGAGAGCGTACGGCTGGAAAGGAGACATGTTTGTCTTGAAGGACAAGTGATGGATCTGTTCTTGAATTACGATGATGCAATGTACTGGAAATGCAAGTTGTCAGCGACGCACCAGCATTATCCGCGGTATCTCGATGGCAATATTGGCACAGTGCTATTTATCGCCCTGGCACGACGCACTCTGCAGTCAAGTTCTTGATGCCCGTCGACCAGCCCTCCAAATGCTGATGGACATTGACGGCATTACTGTAGCCACCAAATAGTCTCAGCATTGAGTTTGCGCATCTTGTGTTGTTTGACAGGCCACGCTCAGACGCTTGCCAAAGTCCTCTTCAGTATGTGTTTGTTGGTAATGGTATGAAGAAAGTGTGTGCTTGGAAGGACAACTGTGTTCCGAGAAGAGCATTGCAGTTCTGCCACTTGTTCAGAAATGCCTTCTTTGGCACGGCGCTCCAAGCCACCCCAGTCTCATTGGTTGGTACCCAAGCCTCGTCGCTCCCGAGTCCACAAGTGCGATTATTGGGCTCATTCTGTTCAGCCTGCGTACTCAACTTGAACAGCAATCTAAGATATCGAGTTTACAAGATTTGGCGGCGAGCAGATGGCCTCGCTTACGGAGCTTGAGGTGCGTCACTTGCGCCGTACTCAGCCTGGCGAGACAGCCCTTGTAGACTTGTGGCAAGATTGGCTGTAGCAGCTTCGGAAACTACGAAATAAATTCCGCAAGAATTCCTTGTCTTTGATCTAAAAGTTTTAGATGCGGAATCGGCACACCGTGCTCAGCTGGTCCTATGACAGCGTGGCTGCAAAGGCCCAGTGACCCGAACACCGAACAGTAGTAGCATTCCAATTACGGCAGAACCGCCAAAGGCGCCGTTTCTGGCAAACCTTGATCGGCACGCATTTCCGTCATGCATTTTTTTCTTAGCCGAGATCGATCTCTTGTTAATGACTCTCACGTGCCCGTAATTAATCTGGATCCCCGTCGAACTCTATCTTCTTTACTAGTGAAAAATCCGCGGTCCTTGGGTCCGCGGATTTCGTTAATGGAAGTCCGACGACTCCTTGTCTGAGACACAGAAAAAGATAGGCACAAGCGAATGATTTGCCTACTTGGATAACCTTTTCTTTGGGAACGCTGTTTCCCAGGCATTATGTGATTTCGGAATAATTTCCATGGAATATTTTCCACATATTCCGGCACATTGAATACCTCTGTTTACTCCAATGTTAGTCCATGATGTGTCCGTCTATATATATATAGCGATAGTATCTCTGGAGAAACTGTATCCAATTCAAAAGACATTCCGTTCTACAAATCACGACGTACTCAAAGAAACACTTTATAAATTTTCGTTTAACATGGCGCATACGCAAGAGTTGAAATCGGCCTTACGCGGCATTACTGTGGTTCTTGTCGGCGATGAGGACTACGAGGAACACATTGCAACGTGGAACACTTATACGAACCGCAAGCCCATCGGGGTTGCAGTTCCCAAAAGCACCGATGAGGTTGCGCGCGTTGTCAAGGCTGTTGAACGAGCTGGCATCAAGCGTGTTACCGTTCGCGGAGGTGGACATTCTTTTGAAGCTCTCGGGCTTGGTGGTGAAGACGGCGCTTTTGTCATTGACACCATCAAGCTGAACAGCATTTCATCCGATCCGGCCAACGACACCATTACTGCTGGAGGAGGCTGCTTGCTGGGAGATGTTGCGCTTTACGCGTGGGCGCACGGCAAGAAGATGCTTCCGATGGGGACATGTCCGACGGTGGGACTCGCGGGACAGATTCAGTGCGGCGGCTACGGATTCTACTCCCGGACGTATGGTACATTGACGGACCGTGTACTCAGAGTCGAGATTGTGACTCCGGATGGCCGCGTGCAAACTGCTAGCAATGACGAAAACGCTGATCTCCTTTTTGCCATTCGAGGAGCTGGGACCGGGTCCTTTGGCGTCATCACGAGCATCACCTTGAGCACCAACGACGCTCCTCTTGACGGCGTCGCTGTCTTTTCCCTGCGCTGGAGTCTTGATCGCCAAGATGTACCCGCGGTGCTGAAGAAGCTGCACGATGCAGCTGCGGCCTCGCCGCTCACTGTCAACCCCATGATTGTGATTTGGCTAGGCGTCCTCGAAGTCTCCGGTGTGATTCTCGAAGATTCCGTGGCAGGACTCGGTTCGGCATGGAAGACGCTCACGCAGAATTTGCCAGCCGCCGATAGTACTACCCTGACGCGGCGAGATTTGATTGACACGGTTGCCGACATCGAGGAAAGCCAGACGTCGGCCCCGTGGTACAAGGACCTCAAGGATCTGAAGCGAGAAGGGCGCGAGCACCAGCGATTCATGAAGATCAAAGCAGGCTTCGTCCCCAAGCTGCTCTCTGACGACTTCATGAAGACGCTCGCCGAGTTTAGCAAGACGCAGCCGAGAACTGGAGTGCGTGTGCAGCTGCTCGGGCTGAATCCCAACTTTAGGCCTGACCCGGATACCACGTCCATCAAGGTCCGCGGTACGCCTTGGCTGATGGGCATGTCGGTCTGGCTGCAGGTGTCAGAGTACGGCGACGACACGGAAGTGGAAGCTAAGCGTCGCCTGCCGTGGTTGAATCAGGCGTATGAGCTTTTTTATCCAATCACGAGTGGTGGATATATCGGCGACGATGATTATGATGAGGATGATCACGGTCGTAGTATGATGGCTAGCTACTATGGAGAGCACCTCGAGAAGTTGCAATCGATCAAGGCAAAGTATGACCCGAAACGGCTATTTAGCCACCCATTGTCCGTTTAAGAAAACATGGACACTGGCTAAAGTCTAGCGGCCAAAACAAGAACTTGGAGTAGTAGTTTAACTTCTTGAACCTGCAATTATCGAGTTGAAATCCTTGGTGTCCGTGCTAGCATGCTTAAACTGGTCAAAGTCCACAACACAGCTCTCCTTGCGCGCTTTCTCGGCAGCAAACACAAGCAGATGCGAGTCCAAAATGTCGTCGATGGTGACACGCAGAATGCTCTGATCGCTTTGCGCGACCGCGCTCACAAAGGCACGGGCTAGACCAGTGTCGCCGCCACCGTGATAGCCGCCATCTAGCTTGGGCGTGTAGTGTTTGCTTGTCCTAGACAGAAAGTCAAAGACATCCTGGGAGGAATATCAGCATGTATGCAAGGATGGAAAAAAATTAGCGAAGCTCACAAAAGTAGTCATGTCGCCGATTAGCTCGCCCTTGGTACCTTGGATGCGTGTGCCGCGTTGGCATACAGACTCGGTGACTGAGAGTATTGTCAGCAATGCCCATGCGAATTCGTTGGGCCCTCTTACATGCAGACATGGTGACACTGGCGGTGATGCCGCCATTATACTCAATGTTTACGATTTGGTGGTCGACAACGTCGTTTTCGCCCTCGTACACGCAGGTGCCATAATTTGTTCTGTTCAGCGCCTCGGTCACGTTTTCAATGTCGAGGATCTCTGAGTCGACAAAATGTCTGGCCCACTGCACACATTTACGTATTAGCCGGGGAACGGAGAGAGGTGGGTTAGAGAGAGAGAGGCACCTTTTCGACATTTCCTTTCAGGGTATCAATGTAGATCTTCTTGGCACTCCACACACAGTTCTGCTCATGCGCGCATTCAAGACAGCGCTTCGCGGATCCGGCTTCGACCGGTTTTTGCGACTTTTTGAAGTGGCGAAGCGAGCCAAAGGAGTGCACTTTGGTGGGCTTGAGCCCATCGAGGTAAAAGTTGACAATGTCAATATCGCTTTGGACAGTTTAGCTTCTCGATGAATGTGCGAGGAGTTGCTCGAAACCTACTGGCAAGATTTTGTCATGAGTGCGAATGATGATTCGGCCTCTTTGTGCCAGTTTCCGCGCACGTACGAGTGCGCAAAGTGTTGGTTGCCGACTGGCTCAATGTGCTGGATGTTGACGATTTCGCCGAGGGCGCCAGAGTCAATGACATCCTTGACGGCACAATTATATGGCGAATAGCGAAGGACTGCAGAGTTAGCGACGTGATGGTTCGAGTATTCTGGGGCGGCGGCGGTACATACCATGACCCATGGCAAAGACTTTTGGCGCCGTAGCTTCTGCCAGATTACGAATCTTGACGCAGTCGGCAACGGTTGTAGCCATTGGCTTTTCGCACAGGATATGGTACCCAAGCTCTGCAAAGTCTTGCACAGCTTCGACATGTTGGTGGTCCTGGGCCGTGTTAGACTCCGCCTCGACGGTCAAGCTATCCGTTCTCACCTGGACCGCGATAACGACTGCATCGGCGATTTTGCCTTGTGCTTTGAGACGCTTCCAGTTTGAAAATTGCCAATCTTGTAGGATACTGCGTGCGAAGTGCCTGTATTAGCGATGCACCTTATAGTCTCCTGCACGCGCTCGACTTGCCTGTGTTTGCGCGAAAACACGTCGCGTCTGTGTCTGCTCGGCTCGGCCACGGCGACAACCTTGGCAAGCTCTGGGTTTTCGAGAGCGTAGGCTGCATATGTCTGATTCATGCAATGGTGAGCAAACAGACACAGGGAATCCGCAATGCGGGGGAGGCTTACCGTGCCACGGCTGCCGGCGCCCACGACGGCGATCGTGACAGGCTTGGCCGTGTGGCCGTTGCTTTGCGGGGCAGAAGTCATGTCTAGCTTGCCGCCCGTTTCTCGATGTGATTTTTAGTATCGGATATTCAAGATCCTAGCGGTGCGGTGCAACGCCAACATGAAGCATAGGATATTGTACAGATGAAGATGATTAATGCGGGCGCAGCCATTGGCCAAAAAACCCCTTCCAAAACGTTACATGGAGCACTCTAAACCGCTGGTTCGTACCACCACGTGGCGGAAGCAAGGCCAATCCTCGTCAAACTACTTTTTTGGTTTTGATTCACTTTTGAAAAAAGAAAGAAAAAAAAAAAAAGTTGACCAAAAGTCAGGGTCTTGACAAAGGACGAACTGACGTCATGCACAGTGTTTCTATTCTTGACGCATTGTAAATCCCGAGTCGCGTAACAGTTTGGCTTGGCACCGTAGATAAATACGGACATTCAACCCGTGTATCGCCGTGGGGGTGCAACAGCCGATCCCATATAGTACGCTAGTCTTTTGTCCCGACGGGTGGCGGCATGTGCCCCTTGGGCGAGACATACATACATGATGTCTATCTTTCCTTATCAGTTAGAGGGACCGAGGGGATTTGCATCCTATGTACGGAGTAGTAACTAGCCATTCGGACAAACTTAACAAGCTGTCTGTCATACCAAAGCACGGGCCTGGCATGTAACCACGCTTTACTGGTAGTATTGTTCTTACGTCACATTATCTTCGGTCTTGTATTCGCCTCATCAAAAGGTGGATCTGCAAGCCAGGTACGAGCCAACGAAGGTTTCATTACGAGCCGAACGATAACGCTAATAGTAAGCTAAGGCAAGGATGCGAACCTGGACATGGAGGAAACGTAGCAGTTGGGCAAACACACGCCGTTTCCAGGTCCCGCCAACGTGTCCGACCCAGCCTAACTTTGCGGAGACCCCGGGTTTTGAGCCGCCCTTGACCAAGACGATATATCCCTGACATCTACCGAGTACCAAAATTGTTTTCATTTATTTCATCTCATATTCATTAAACTACTTCGGCGCGCCTTTTGCTTTTCAGTCTTGCGAGAGCAAGACACCAAACCACAATCATGGATCTATCGCAGGCCAAGATTGGAAAGCTCCAATGTCAGTAGCCGCACGCGAGTCCGCCCCCCTGATCGATTGCAAACCTTGCTGGGCAGAATCTAATCTCAAGCCACAGACAACTCACCATGGACGCAGGTCGTCATTGTCGGCTTTGTCGCTTTTTGCTCCGTCGGCATGCATAGCGCCATCAGCAACCTCGGCGCTGGTGGCATGCAGGACGTGCAGCTGAGCGACATTGCCAACAGCGTCCTCTACGGGTGCTTCTTCCTTGGCGGCTTCTTTGCCGGTAGTGTCAACGTAGGATTTCTTCCAAGAATCCTTTTTCTAAATTCATACGGCTATCAAACTAACCTCGCTGTCCCCCATCAGAATATCCTCGGCCCTCGAGTGACCCTCTCCATCGGTACCACCGGCTATGCGCTCTATCTCGGCTCGCTCTGGAACTTTCAGGTCAACGGCACGCGGTGGTTCCTCATCCTGGCCGGTGCCATTCTCGGCTTCAGCGCCTCGCTGTTCTGGGCCGCCCAGGGCGCCGTCATGATGTCCTACCCGACCGAAAAGGACAAGGGCCGCAGCTACAGCGTCTTCTGGTCCATTTTCCAGCTCGGCACTCTGATCGGCTCGGCCATTGCCCTGGCCATCTCATTCCACAGCGACATGCCCTCTGTCGGCACGGGCGTCTACACTGCCATCATCGTCATCCAGTTGACATCCATTGTCACCAGCTGGCTCGTTTTGCCGCCCCATCTCGTCGTCCGGGGCGATGGCACCAAGGTTGAAGTTCAGGCGTCGCTGGGACCAAGACAGGAGTTTCAAGAATTTATCCGCATGTTCAAGGACTGGCGCATGCTGGCCTTGTTTCCCATGTTCTTCAGCTCCAACTATTTTTACTCGTACCAGGGTGCCATTACAACCTTTCTCTTCAACGGCCGCACCCGCGCTCTGGTCGCGCTACTCACTGGACTGGGCTCCATCATCGGATCAATCATCATTGGTCTTTTGACTGACACATTACCATTTTCACGGCGTAATCGGTCACTTGTCGCGAGTGGTGTCATTTTTCTCTTGGTATGTGCCGTATGGGGTGGCGGCGTCGCCTTCCAGCTGGACTTTCAGCGCGGCGATACTGTGCTGAGGGGCCACCGTCTTCCCTGGGACTGGTCTGATAGCCCTGCCGGAGGACCTATCGTAATGATGTTTGCTTGTGAGTAAAGGAGAAATCTCGCCAATTTGTCAACGACGAGATCTAACTGCGAAATAGATTATGTCGTCGACGCCGCTTTCCAAGGCCTGGCCTACTATACCATGTCGGCACTTACCAATGAGCCTTTCAAGCTCGCCCGCATGGCTGCATACTACAAGGGTATTCAGTCGGCGGGTGCCGCTGTATCTTTTGGCATGGATGCAGTCGAGGTAAGCAAGCTGCAAAGCAAAACTCTGGTTCGCATACCAAAACGTCTCCTTTCGCTAACACATGCAGACGCCCTACCTCGGCGAGATTCTCATCTCATGGCTACTCATCGTCCTATCGCTACCTCTATGCGGAATTGTTCTCATGAATATTCGCGAGTCCAACTACAATGTCGAGGAAGTCACTAGAATGGATGATGATACGGAAGACTCCGGTCTTACCAAGGCTACGACCCCATCTTCAGCAGCGGCTGCTGAACAATCTGAGGACAATTAGAAACGCAAATTGATGGAATCATCTTGCAGTACATATATACCAATCGCTTATATAATTATAGATTTAGGCCATTCTCAACTTGGCCGAGGGGTTCGGCCCTCGTTAGCCTTTGTTTGCCACAGTTGGTCAACCCGCTGATCAACTAACGAGGTCAATGCTTGCGTGAGATATGTGACCGTGCTGTTTGAACAAGAAGTATTCTAGATGATGAATAAAATAGCTTGCAGCCTCCCAGCATGATGGTTCACAAGAAAGCTTCACAGGGAGCTCATGTTGGGTCACGTGTCACAGCACATGCCTTCCTTGCCTCCGCGCCCGCACCACTATCAAGCACCATACATTGGAACAGTCTGCCGATTTCTGCTTTTTTCGCTTTTATGTGCATCTGCCACCGCTTCATACACCACAGCTCATGTGTATCAACTGATGAGCCATCGATAAAAACGCCGAACATGTCCTGCCCGACCCTGGCGAACTCGCCGCCTTTCCGAACGCTCGAATCTGCGGGTCCAGCCGCTGGACGGAGGCTGCCAACAAAAAAAAGAACTTCCAACAAGCATCTACATGCGTCTAAGCACGGTAGTCGAGGCGGCGTCGAGCAGCAGCCAGCAATGGAGCGCAAAACTCTTGACGCGTAGCTCCTCGGTGGCTTCTTGTCTGATCGCATCACAAACATTCAGCCTTGCCCACGTCACGTAAACGCCTTACACGAATCACAGGATAGCAGTGGTCGATGAAAGAAATTGCTTAGGCTATAAGGGCTATGTTGGGGGCTACCATGGCGAGAAGCTTTCCTGCGTCTCGACCCCATCGCTGGGAATTTTTAGCGCGAGAATGAGAACACAGAGCCGGCCATGTCGATGTTAAGAATCACAGCATGAGAGTATGCAAATGCGAAACAGACGTTCCAAGTACGACAGACTATATCGCGCCAATCCAGGAACTAGCGGCAAATCGGCCACATGAATCGGTGCGACATGCACAAAGAGCCTAAAATGGCAGGAAAAAAAGCTTGGCAATAGCTCAAAGCTGGAGAAGCAGAAAAAGATGACTCCTCGGAGCAACAGGTGATGGGGGAGTCGAGGGAAGCAACATGGCAAGGTCGTTAGTGCGAGCGCCTCTGGGGCCCATCAGCTCGGGGGGGGGACCCGTGGCCCTCGAATTTTTTTAAAAGAGGGACGAGACGAATCGGAAGCGGGCAGTGACTTTCAAAGGAAAAGGGCCAGAGAGACATTTAGATTTGGACATGTCTTTTACTACGGCGCTAGCATCGATCCAGCTTACCGCGACGCCACTTTTCATCACAGCCTCACGCGGTTCGATGGGCCCGTTTGCGTAGCTTATTTTGGAATTGGCTCCTGAGAAATACTGCTCGAGTCGTGCTGAAAAGCACGAGGGAGGAGGCAGAAGGACGAGCGGGCGCTGCATAGTGAGGTTTGGGTTCAGCTCTCGACTCGTGTCAGCAAAGCAGGACTGGCGCTGGTTTGGACGACTGAATGACAGCGGCTGGTAATGCGACAAGCCCACCTCGCACCATCCCAGTCGTGCCAATCGACGACAAGGCTTGGCTTGTGGGAACGGGTGACGCTGCCGAAAGGGTCTCGCCTGGCTTTCTGCCCCCTTGCCATGTTATGACATCAGACCGCTTCAGCTTCATAGCAGTTGCCATTCGAGGTGTAGATTTCTGTTCTTTAGTCGCAAAGTCGTTGGTGTAACGGCAGATGCTCGCAACGCTATGTCAGACGTCTTGAATGCAAAGACCACAGACAATAGGCAACAGGAAACTGCCGAGACAATCTTAGTATTCAGCATGGCACCAACTGATATATACACGACCACGACTACCTCCGTATTCACGAGAGAAATATGCAGGTGCCGGGTGTCAGAAATGCCTCAATTCAGCCATACCAGAATAAGAAGGCCAGCAGCACTGCCCACATGTTCTTACCAGCGGCTAGGCGGCCTGTCGCTCAGACTCCATTAAGAGCAGCCTCAGCCATGAAATGACTAGTGAGAAAAAAACCAGAGAGCAGTGATGGAGGCAGCCCGCAGGTCACAGGCTTCTGGCATAGCCCTCTTCGCCGATCCAACGCCAAAACGGCACCGCACCCGCCAACTGACAAAGGATGCAAGGGTTTGCAGCTTTTCCACTAGCCTCATGCACGCGTGGCTCACTGGCTCTCATCGGCCAACGTCCAAGAGGTTCCCCGTTGGCAAGCCCAGGACTCGGCTGCATCCACCACGCACACTGATCCTCGCCGCTTCCTCTTGGCTCTCGTTTGGGTGTTATGGGGCTTTATTTGTTATTTTTTCGTCGCTCAAGGGAAAATGATTTGGTGGCTCTGCTCCTTTCCTAATCTGGCAACGCCAACGATATGTGAGGGCTGTGGTTGGTTGTTCCTCGATAACCACGCCAAGCTCCCAAATATATGGCCGTCTGTTAGAGAGGTTCATGATGTCCGAAACGGGCATCACCACGGCCTCATACTTTCCCATTGGCCCGCCCATCCATGCTTTGCCACGCTCTGCACGCGCTCAGCCAGGACAAGCCGAAACACTGGGAGCGCAAGCCGCGGCGGCCTAGAGTCCCCCTCATGCTTATGGCTGATTAGCTTTTCTGTGCGGCGTGCGTGATATAAGTGAGCCAATTTCTGGATCGTCGCCTACCGTAATATAAATACAAGTACATGCAGGATACTTGAAAGGCTCTTTGCTGTTGCATTGCCTTGTCATACTTGCTCAGCACCGTCCTCTTTCTACCCTCCCTTTTCTGCCCTCCTCCTCTTGCTCTGCATTCTCCCTGCCTTGTCGGCCAATACGCTTCGTCAGAGACTTGGTTATTTATTGCTCTGCATTAGCTCTGTCTCTTGTTGTCCCAAAATTCCTCTCTGCCTTCCTCTTTTGTCCGAAGTTGTCTCAGTACAAAGCAGTACATCCTCAGACACACACACACACACACACCCAGATACGCACGCACACACCCATACACAATGCCAGACGAAGCTATTCCAGAAGCTGCCGAAAAGGAGGCTACCGAGCGAGACACACGCATTACCTTTCACAATGCAGACCATCCCCGTCTCGCTCGCGGTCGGTCCGAGGCCCGCAGCCGCGACGAAACCTCGCGCTCACGCTCCCGTGGCGGCAGACGCTCTCTGAGCCGCGGCTCCAGCATTTCCCGTGCCGACCTGCCATCCTCCCCTTATACCGGCATACAAATTGAATACCGCACGCTGTCCATCAACGTGGCCGAGTCGCGCGCCGTCGACACGGAGGAGTCGTCGGCCGACATCAAAGCGGCGGCGTCGGGCGTCAAGAAAGAAAAGGCCGATGAGGACTACTTTGCCAACCTCAAATACCATGAGCTCTCGACGGATCTGATTGCGCAGCAGCTCAACGTTTCGCGCACGGATGGCCTGTCGGACAGCATGGT
The DNA here is from genome assembly GCA_030782485.1 of Beauveria brongniartii. Taxonomy (NCBI): domain Eukaryota; kingdom Fungi; phylum Ascomycota; class Sordariomycetes; order Hypocreales; family Cordycipitaceae; genus Beauveria; species Beauveria brongniartii. The sequence goes on from JARJPP010000144.1 coordinate 200,346, forward strand.
GGCGAACCGGCAGCAGCGCGACGGCCGCAACACGCTGCCCAGGGCAAAGACGAATTACTGGAAAAAAGTGCTCGGATACGTGTTTGGCGGCTTCTGCTCGGTGCTCTGGGTCGGTGTCGTCATCTTCTTCATCTGCTGGAAGCCCCTCAGCAACCCGCCGTCGCCCGTCAACTTGGCCCTCGCCATCCTCGTCATCATTGTCATCACCCTTCAGGCGGGCTTCTCCGCGTTTCAGGACTGGTCGACGCAGCGCACCATGAAGTCCATCACCGACCTATTACCGTCCGAATCCCTGGTTGTGCGCAACGGCGAAACAGTCAAGATATCGGCGGCGGAGCTCGTCGCCGGCGACATTGTGCACCTCTCTATTGGAAACAAGGTCCCTGCTGACTTGCGCATCCTGAGCCACTCGGGCGACATTCGGTTCGATCGTTCCGTGCTGACAGGTGAGGCCGACGAGATTGAGGGCGCCGTCGACATGACGGACCAGTCCTTTCTCGAGAGTAGAAACATTGCCTTTATGGGTACGCTGGTAGTCAACGGTAGCGGTGTCGGTATCGTCGTCCTCACCGGCTCGCGCTCCGTCATGGGCCGCATTGCCAAGGCCACTGCTTCTACCGAAGAGCGCCCTACCCTTATCCAGAGAGAAATCTGGCGCTTTGTCCGCATCATTGTCTGCCTCACCGTCGTCTTGGCCCTACTCATCCTCCTCACTTGGGTCGGCTGGCTGCGACGTGATCACCCTGCATACATGAATGTCGTTGCCATGCTCAACAACGTCATGGGCTGTGTCGTCGCCTTTATTCCCGAGGGTATGCCCGTTGGTGTTGCGCTGACGCTCATGATGGTCGCCCGCCGCATGAAGACTGTCCATGTCCTGCCCAAGGGCCTGTCCACCGTCGAGACTCTTGGCTGCGTCAATGTCATTTGCTCCGACAAGACTGGGACTTTGACGCAAAACGAAATGCACGTCAACTCGTCTGCCTTTGTCGACCAGCCCATCGCTGTCAGTGAGATCCAGAGCAATGTCGACAGCCAAAAGCCCGATGTCTGCAACCTCAGACTCATGCAAGCTGCTCTTCTTTGCAACGATGCCACTTTTGATCCTTGCACCATTGCCCTTCCAGTCGCTGCTCGCCAGGTCCAAGGTAATGCCACGGACGCTGCTGTTCTCAAGTTTGCCGCCTCTACTCTGCAAAGCGAGCAGGAACCCGCCAAGATGCCTCGCGTTTTCCAGATTCCATTCAACTCCAAGAACAAGTACATGCTTACGGTGCACTCCAACGTCGACGAGAAAGAATCCAGGCACTACCGTGTCTTTGTCAAGGGTGCTCCGGACGTGCTTCTTCCCGCCTGCACCTCTTACTGGTCGCGCAAGGCCGACGCCATTCTCCCCCTCGACGCCGCTGCCAAGGTCGCCTTCAAAGAGTACCAAGACAAGCTGTCGAGAAACGCCGAACGCGTCATTGTTCTCTGCGAAAAGACTGTCACTCCAGTCAACGCCGTCAACACCAACGCCTTTAGCGACGAGATTGCCGCCGGTGCCATGAGCAGCCTCACCGTGATTGGCATCCTCGGCATCATTGACCCTCCCCGGCCTGAGACTGCTAATACCGTCCGGGAATGCCGCCGGGCCGGGGCGCGCTTCTTCATGGTGACTGGCGACTATGGCCTGACGGCGGCAGCCATTGCGCGCAACACTGGCATATTCACCGGGGAGCGCGATCCGGACACGATTGAAAGAATCCAGTCCAAGCTCGGCCTCTCCAGCCATGAACTGCGCATGGCCCGTGAGAATGGCGAGATTCGCAGCCTACTCCTCGAGGGCCAGTCGCTCGGCGGTCTGTCGAATGACGATTGGGAGCTTGTCTGCGAGTATGGCGAGATTGTGTTTGCCCGTACGACGCCTGAGCAGAAGCTCCGCATCGTGGAAGAGTTTCGCAAGCGGGACAATGTCGTCGCGGTTACTGGTGATGGAGTCAACGACGCTCCCGCTCTTCGTGCCGCCGATGTGGGTGTCGCCGTCGTGACTGGCAGCGATGTTGCTATCGAGGCAGCTGATCTGGTCCTCCTCGACAAGTTTGACTCCATCATTGAAGCCATCCGGCTCGGTCGTCTGGTGTTTCAAAACTTGCAAAAGGTCATTGCCTATCTCCTGCCCGCCGGCAGTTGGTCCGAGATTTGGCCCGTGCTTCTAAACGTCTTTTTCGGCGTTCCTCTGCCTCTGAGCTCCTTTTTGATGATTATCATTTGCGTCTTTACCGACCTGTTCCTGTCTCTTTCGCTCATTATGGAAAAGGAAGAGTTTGACCTGCTGTCGCTGCCCCCCCGCAACCACAAGCGCGACCACCTCATCAACCTGCGCATCTACATCCAGGCATACCTCTTTACCGGCTTCATGGAGACGACGATTGCCCACTCCATGTTTTTCCTCTACTACTGGAAGCAGGCGCGCATCCCCATACGCGAAATGTTTTTCCTCTTTGAAGGCTACTCGGCCGGCTTCCACGGCTTCTCGCAGGAGGAGCTCGTCCACTTGAACGCGGTCGGCCAGAGCATATACTTTGTCACGCTGGTTATCCTGCAATGGGGCAACATTCTGTCGGTGCGCAACCGGCGGCTGAGCATCGTGCAGGCGGACCCCTTTACGGCCAAGCGTCGCAATCCCTGGCTGGTTCTGAGCATCCTCATCTCTCTGGCCATTGCCATTTTTGTCACCGAGGTGCCGGGCATCCAGTCGTTGTTTGGTACGGCTTCGGTGCCTATTGAGTTTTGGCTGATTCCACTTCCGTTGGCGTTGGGTATACTGGCCATGGATGAGATTCGCAAGCTGCTTGTCCGCGTCTTTCCCAACGGACCTATTGCCAAGATTGCCTGGTAACTGGTTTAATTTTCTTTTTCATCTTATTATATATACAGTTCGAATCATGGCCGCGTGGTTACAGTCAGATTTGCTTGAGAATTTGCCCTCGACTTTCTTACAAATTGAATGACCACACTTTATAGACAACATTGGGATAGTACAAAACAAATCAATTAATCAACATGTACATGCCGTCTATTTCTCTCCCTTTTTTGTCCTCTCCCCTTCCTTTGGCTCCCACCATCAAGTCACACAGCGCGATCGACTAACTAGCAGCCACCTTTGTCGTGAAACCCGCGACGCCGCCACAAAAGCCATAAACCTGCAGTCATGCCTCGGGATTTTCCACCATCGACAAGCCACCCGTCACATCTTTGTGCCATGCGGTTGATGCAGCCGCATCGGCGCCGACATAGCTCAAGTGGCACACGCAAACCGCAGAGGAAAAAAAAAAAAAAAAAAAAAAAGAGAACTAAATTGTTATTAGCGACAGGAAAAAGACTGACGTGTGTTGTTGCCTTTTGATCGACAAGTTTTCCCCCGGCCGGCAACAGGCAAAGAAAAAGCGCGAAAAAAGAGGGGGTCGCGGCCCCCGTCATTTTCCAGTCTTTTTGAAACTTGTTCTGCAAATCATTCCCCTTTGGCGGTAACGTAGCGTAGCATTTTGCAGTTTGACTTAGTCTTTATTTCTTTTAGCCTCAGAGAGGGGGGGCGTGTCACTTTTTTTTTTTTGGCCTTCCTCCGCAATCCGCTTGGCTTCATCCTTGGACACGATTAAAAGATTATCCACCGGCACAGTGTCGATCGACAGGGCCTGCGGTGTTCAGTTTGTGAGTGGAACATGGCGCGCGCGAGGAAGGGCGTGCTATTCAACATGTGGGCGACGAGGGCTCCGAGGAGGATTTTCAATCTGCAGCGTTTTGCACAGGCATTTGATTGGGCCAATCGGTTCGGGATTTGTTCATCTTGGCGATTGATGCTCAAGTTACTAATAGAGCTCGGGTCTGCAGAAACTGTATTGCTGCTCTTTACGAATACTTGGCCAAAAGCTTACAGTGGCTCGTTAGGCATGGCCAAGAATGGCAGCAATAAAGCTACACTTTGTCATTTTGTTGTCATTTTGCTGTAAAGCTGCTGTCAAGCTGTTGTCAAGTTGTCAAGTTGTTGTCAAGTTGTTGTCAAACTGTTGCCAAGCTCTTGTCAAGCTCTTGTCAAGCTCTTGTCAAGCTGTTATAAGCTACTACAAGCTGCTGTAAAGCCGGGAGCGCACCTCGACATTTACACGTCGCTTTCGAGAGTCTTTGGGGAAAAAATCCTCACGTCAATCTTGAGACGAACGACTGCATAAATCAGGGGTTGTGTGACAACCAAGTCATCTTGTCTACCCGTCCTTGTCTGCCACGTCATTAGCATCCGAGGTGGTCCTGATTCAGATGAGGCTGGTTCCGGATGTGGGCGACGCTGGCCCGTGTGCGTTGAACCACTTTGCCTCTTGTGCCGCGACTGCCGGGTTGTGGCCATACTTGTGCCGCTATCCACGATGTGCGTGCGTGTGCTGGTCTACCAGAACTCCCTTGGGGTGTGTTTGGCGACGTCTGGCGTGGCTCGTACCATCCTTTTCTCGAGGCTGTACGTACGGCGCCGCCAGTCCGGTCGAGCAAGTAATGAGCATGGAAAGTTCCGTGCTCATCGACGACGCCATTATTGCCTCGTCCTTTTTCATCGATTCAGCTGTGTAGCCTGGAATTCGTGCGCCTCTGCCGCTTCTGCCGCGGTGCTTTTTCGGTGGAGGCGAGAGCTGATGCCATTTTTGGAGACTGCAAATGAGTGAGGCTGACGACGGCCACACGCCCCGCGAGGGAGGGTGCTTGGACTGCCCGCGTCCCCGTCACTGCGCAGTCGGCCATCGTCCGGGAAAATGCTGAGAGGCAACAAGATCCCAAAGAGATTGGCACGGATATTCCCTTTTCTTGCCCTGCCCAACATTCAGCTTGCGGATAGAGCTAATAGCATGGGAAACAAGGGGGAACAGCAGCAATGCATCTTGTAACATGCGTAGGGTGCCCATCTTGAGACTCGATTTTTTTTTATTTTTTTTTTAACAAATTGAGTTGTCCCTGGCGTGACCGCAAAAAAATATGGTACTGCAACGTTGGTTTCTGTCTCAGGTTTCCGGGTCTTGGTGCTAGGTTAGTTCTGTATCACCATTGTATTCCACTTTGGCAGGTCTTTTCACATTGGTGGAATAATAATGCTGACTGTCGGCAGCAACGTAATAAAGAGGGCCAGAGTAAATATCAACCAGCGACAACAGTCCATCCCTGTTCATATTCTAGATTAGCCCAAGGGCAATTGCGCACACGCAGCACAAGGGCCGCCACCGATGCTAGAGGCTTCTCTCAATGAACATGTATCAGCGACTCAGCGCCGATGGCCTCCTGTGTGTCTGGCATACAAGGCTTGCTTCCGCCTAGCTGAGAGAATCTGGGGAGTCTTTTCTGGAGCTTGGTGGCGCTCAATTTCCCTTCCGCTGTCAAAAGCTAGGGCGGCCCCAGGTGCTACAGTGTGGCGTCTGTATCTTGCAAGCCTCGTCGCGTGGCAATGGAGAGCAAAGGGGAGCCAAGAATGGGCCGTGGCAACGTCTCGGTAATCTTGGCCGTTTGTAGGCTATTCATGGCTTCTCTCATCGTCTCTGCCCTTTGCTCTGTAAACTCTGGCAGCTCTCAATGTCTACGCTGCACGGGTACCAGTGTCTGACACCGGGCGCCGCCTTACAGCGCAAATCAGTCTTCTCGAATGGCCCTGTACGTGCGTGCGTGCGTGCGTGCGTGCGTGCGTGCGTATGATGCTCGACTGGGATCATCCAGCTGCTCCCCACGCCACTAGTATTCGTACCTGCTATTACAGGGGCCCAGGCTAGCCGGCAGGCAGGGGTTAACAGACACAACCAGGGTGCCCACGGTGGACTCACGAGACTGTGACATGTACGGATTGGACACCCTGTTCGGTTCAGGTGGCTTCTGGGTTGCCTGTCTGTGTCGGGGTCCGATTACGTCGGCTGGAAGGAACAAGGTGCAAAGCCTTGGTCGATCGAATTATGGCAAGTCCCTGCCGCTGTGATACTTGTTGCCATCGGTGGCTTGGAGATGGTTAGGCGTCAACATTGTTGGAACCAGGCGAGGGATATCCGTGTGCGTAAACGGCGTCTGCATGGAAGGGGGAGGCAACGCCCAACTGCAGCCTTGTTTGCCCATGGTGGCTTCCCCTCTGGCTCTCGGGACCGACCGAGCTGTATCCATTGCATGCTAGTTCCTTTCGTCCGTCTAGTAATTTCGGATTTCAACTGTACCAGTACGGATACCAGTAATAGAAAACTCAAACCACGCCGGTCCGTGTGCCAGAGCCCAGAGTCATTCTCACTCCATCCTTGTCGTATGTATGTCTGGAATACTTGGCACACCCTCAATTATAAGTCCATATCCATGGCAAAAGAGCCCATTTCAAGACCCAGTCACCCGTCATTCCACGTGTTGCCGATCCACTGCAGCGCCACGTCGATAGCGGTGCCAAGGGCCCTTTTTTTCTCCAGAAGAGACTCCGTATGCTTCTTTTGGATCCTCCTTCAACGCAATGAAAAGGGGCAAAAAAACGATTGATATTTGCACAATCATCACCACCTCAACAATCACCAGATTTACCTGCGCTAGCGCAACTCTGTCGAGCATGCGACTAAGCCTGGCTGGTGCAAATCTCCGCGCCAAGGTGGACGGGTCGTGAAGCTCCACCAATTTGGCATGCAGTAAACCATACAGAGTGCAGTTGAATGTCATCGCAATTGTACCAGAAAGCCGAAGCAGACGGCACACCTCCTGCAGAGTTGTTTCGGGCCATTCGCTGCTTGCTTGAAAATGCCCCTCGCAATTGCAATCCCTGTTTGAGAGCTCCTGGTCACGGTCTAAGGCACGCAAGGATACCGACTTATTTGCCTTGAGACCTTTTCAGTTCTGGGATGACTGGGTTCCTCCACATCCTGACACTGCTCATCTGGAGACGACCCGGCAAGTCGGAATAGGACCATGTCTGTTCTCGGCTCTGAATATACAAAGTAGGCTTATAGCGATGGTCCCTTCCCATGAAGCTCTGCCAGCGTGATAGTGACAATTTTGTCTTGTCTTGGTGTGAACCTTGTCGCATGGCACCCCTTGTGCCCTTCAAGCTCTGTCAGGGGTCCCACACACACTGCTTGGTCGGTGGGCTGGAGGGGGCTTGGGGATCGATATGGCGCAATGCCTGGCTCTTGGCTCCTCAGCCGCACGCTTTGTTCCGCATGTCGAGTGAAATATTGGTCCTCGTGGGCTAAGACTGAGCTGGCTCCATTATTAATAAAGTCGGGTCTCTTTTAGGCCATTACGAATTTCTCGTTTCGTCGCCGATCCGCCGCCGAGGTCGAGTGCTCTGCTTGGAGCTGCCTGCCAGCTTACTAGGGCAAGGCCCAAGAAAAAGCAACGATGGTGGAAAATGTATAAATGCGACACTGTGCATCAGAAGGCATATGTATACTGTGTACTCCGTAGAGCGGATGGTGCGTCAGAGTGTCGTCTTCTTGGCCAGCTCTCGCTTGCGCTGCAAGTGTATTGAGGGGTTTCAAGTCCATATTGTCTCGGGAGTTGGTCATCGAGGCGTGCGATAAGGCTGGTGGCAGATATTCTGAGATTGTTCATGTTGTATTTTGGCGTTCAATGGCTTGGTGGCTGGTCTCGGAGAGATGCCGACCGCCAGGCGTTGCAATGAGACTGGTCCGAGTCGCCAGAGTCGAGGCCATGTCTCGACGACAGCCGACCGTGGCACCCTAGCTGGCTATCGGGGAGCTAGAGCTGAAAGGCGGCGCTGACGGGGGAGAAACAAGCATGTACCAGTAGGCGCGGATCGACGTGGTGGCGCATGGCGTTCGACGGGTGCTCGACCCAATGCACGCCCAGTGCTCTGACAGAGACGGCAAGTTTCCGACGCGTTTGTCTGGGGTTTAAACGTCCTGACAGACTCGCTACTGGGCCACCAGCACGCCAACACACCAAAGTTCAACAGCGACGACCCTGTGGACCAAACTCGACCACTAACTAGTGGCGAGCATTAGCTTGCGAACTGTAAGCCCGCGAGTTTGTGTTGAGCACATGTGCATGCGCTTGAATAATTGTAATAATACATGCGCCAGCTGCGCCCCTCAATTGATCAAAATGGTGTTGTGCTGACGGCACAGATATTAGCGTCACTCATCATCAGACACCGAAAACGGCGAGCGAGTGAGATATTCAACCATTCTGGTGCGTGGCTGTTATCTGTGGGACGACAAAGCCTTATTCACGCCACTAACCAGCCTCTTGGTCGCGCAGTCTCGCCTCAGCTGAAGGCTCTGTGCGTGGCGATGGTCCGAAGCTCAGAGAAAGTTGAATGCAAAAAGGTAGATGGAGCGATTTCTGGAGCAGGCTCGTCTGACTGGCAAATGGTCTCGCAAGGGAGATGGGCGTGGCCGTCGGCTGTGCCGGCTTGAGCTAATGCGGGTGGAAAGATGAGGCCCTGGCCGCGCATCGTCGCTAAATCTAAGCAGTCATGTGGAAAACGTGAAAACGTGAGCGTGAGCGGCATCACAGAGGCAATGGGTACAATACCCAGCAAATGAGGCAAATCGGGGAGTTGTCAAGGTCGCCACTCGGGTGCCACTCAGCTGAGGCATCATTACCAGTGAGCTGGGATGGTAGCGTTTGACGATGGTTGAGGGGTGAGGTCCGTGAGGGGGGTGCAAGAAGTCGAGACATTGCCAGATGGTCCAGCCAACAGTATCCGTACATGCGTACGTATACCAGTAGTAATCAAGAACAAGAAAGGCTCAAGCACAAATCTGCTAGAATACTAAATAGTTAGTGGTGCACTGGTGATCCTGCAGCGCGAGTCACTGTAAATTAGTTAACTTTTATCTGCATTCCAATACCATCTTTCGTCTAACACTTCCGTAAGTAGACTAGCTTTGCGGGGCACCGCTCTTGACCGTGAGTGGTCCTGCAACGGGAATGGCGGAAAGCACCGCACCTGTCAGTCGCCTCGTCTCGCGCTTCGTCTCTTCCCCAGAGGGACAAGAGTACTTTTTGCCATGCCAGATCCTCCGCAAGAGGTCAGGTACCTTGTAGTCACCTACTGCGTACTCCGTACGGATTACCACCCCTCCAATTCTGCTCAGCGCCCCTGCGCCACAATCCTAATATTGGACTACCAAGGCCCTGCAAACATTACTCCTTTTGGCCTCGCAAGTCCTTTTGCACCCCCAGATCGAGAATCAACGCCATTGACAACGCCATTGACAACGCCATCCCCATCCCTCAAATTATGGCGCATGAGCCACCATCTGCGTCCTCTCATCTGGTTTTGGTCTGTTCGACCGCTCAACTTCAGGGCCTCCACAAACCCTGCACCCCTCCCTCCATGTTGAACAGCCTTCCAGAATACAACCATACAACCTCACAGCAAGCCAGACGCAGGCCACGGCCGTTGAGTAGCCTGATAATGGCTTGCAATCACCCCGCACTGCGCGCATCAGCCATCAGTGCATCCCAGCTGTTTAGACGATCGTCCACTTGGCCGCCAGGTAGCCATTGGTCAGAGCCCGAGAGGCAAAGATCAGCGGCTCAGACCCTCGTCTACGACCATTTTCATCATCATTAATCAGTACCTTCATCATTTTTGAATACAACGGCTTCCATGTCCGGCCCGTCCAAGTCTGTCTTGCCCGCTCGATCAGAGACATTCCACAGCCTGGTCCGGCTCACCCGTCCCACTTGCTGCCCGTCTAATTTTATCGCTCACCAGCTGCATCAGAAAAGCCCGTTACGGCCTACAGTCCGGTGCTATTAATACAATGAGACAGATTGGATTCATCTTTTTTGTGGGCATTGTATCCTTGGACGTCTTTTTGTGCGCTCGACCCGATAATGACAGGTCACACGCTGCTCATGTCGTCCAACAACTGCTGCCAAGGCTTGGGATTCTCTCACAAACTGTGCGCTGGCACGAGCCTCGTATGGCCAGGATTACCAGCATCCGCGACGTAACCTCCCGCAGGCGCTGGTGACGAACCACTACGGACGCTGCTCTGTGTAAGCAACCATCAGGAATCCCAGGGCCGTCCAAGTGCGCCCACCCAAGCAAAGTCGGTACGAATAGCGTGTATTTGATGCATTGCTACACGGTTTATCGGTGGAGCTCTTATCACTAGCTTGTAGCCTTGTTGCTAGGCGCATTTTTTCTCTTCCTGCCTCTGGCCGTTCGGCAGTGTTTCACTCGGCAATCAACGTGCTTGATCAGCGCTGTACATGTCCAGAGTAGCCATGATGGCTGCAGAGCGCGAGTAATTTGCCATGATCCAGACCAAACCAGCCTGGGTCACTTAACCCAGAGTGCCAGAGTGCTTGTTGCAACCGTCTTTTCTGATAGAGTTGATGCGCCTGCCACCCCGCTGACGCCATGCTGATTCGCCCGTCGACTCGCCTCCACTCGATGTGCTTGCTGCACAGTTAAACATGTTTGGCCCATGCTAGCCCAAAAGGGCACTAATACGATTGACAGCAGCAGAATTGCTTGGAACACGGGGGCGGGCGACGGCTGAAAAGTCAATGTTTGCGTGAGTTCACTGGCGCCTTGCCGGCAGTTGACTTGCAGCATGACTCGAGATTCATCGCCAGCCTTGTCCCTCTTCTCTCGCACAAAAGACACACGGAGAATGCCATGCAACTGGGCAAGACGGCCACGGCGCCAAACTCGAGACGCCATGGCTGGCTTGTCCCTAACCGTTGGGACTGTGCAAGCCATGGCTGAGCTTATCCGTTGGATGGCGCTGGTGGCTTGCGCAGAGATGGGCTAGCCTGTTGTCTTGCACCGCTGGTGCATTGGAACCCCACGGGGGTGGCAGCAACGGAACGGTTGCAGGGGGGCCGGGCAATTCGCAGTGCGTGATCAATAATAATTATCGAAATTGGCCAGAACAATGGGTGTGCAAGGGGCCCGAATGCAACAGACTAATGGCTCAAGTACGCGTATCATACGAGGTGCAGCTTATCAGCCGATATTATACTTGCCAATGGGAAAAATTACCAGTACAGAAGGTAATTACAGAAATTACAGAATCGCGCACCCTCGGCTGTGGCACACATCCAAGAATGATTCGCCGTGTTCCATCAGTAGACAAAGGGTACGGTTCAGATGAGGTCGCTCACATGATGGCGTCCATAGTGGCATGCCACTGACAGCCAGCCCAGAGCTTTGGCGGACAATAACGCCACAGGGCGTTTCCAGGTGAGGCGAGCGTACCGCTAGAATGTCGCACCACGGACGCAAGTCATGGGAATGCGACCGGGCTGCCAACACGACATAGGAAAATGGGACAGGCAGAAACCAGGCAGGCTCGTTAGCAAACAGAACACCTTCCCGACGCAGCAGGGCAATGAAACTGGGAGGCATTGGCAAGAAACCAATGTAAGCTATGACAAAGAGAGCAAGTCGCCAAGACTAAGGGTGAAAAGAAAGGGCGTCGAGAGAATCAACACTGGCTAGCGGTAGCGTCGCAGCGGGCAGGCTAGGGGTCGCCTTTTCTGCACACCCCTCTGCGATGCGCCCCTCATCAAGCCACCAGCTGGCTGGCTTGATCTTGTGGTAACATTGAGGCTGGAGACAATTCCCAGGAATTTGGATTGGGGAAAATAGGCTCAACGGCGGCGGGTTGCATGAATGACCAATGTGCGTTGCTGGCCGCAGAGCAGCACATTGCCAAGGGCGGAGAGCAAGGCGGGCCAGGATTGCAAAGGATGCGTAACTAGGCCGAAAACTCATGACTCGAAAAATCAGCCATGATGACGGTGATGGCCATGGTCACGGCAGCAGAAGACGGCAGCAATGATCTCGGGACGAGCGGTTGCGGCACTTTCCTAGACGGGTGTTGGTCAGTCCACGAATGTCACTGCTCGGCAGCCAAGCTTATTAAGCTGGGCGGTCGGTCGGCAAGGGAAGACTGTCTCATGAGCAAGGAAGTGGTCCCCCGTCGCAACGAAGAAAAAAAACCCGCGGTAAATCGTGAAGGATGCAGACGCGCGCGGGTCGGGCACGAGGAACAGTGTCAGCACACTCGTTTGCTAAATAGTCTCCGCAAAGTCCGACAAGGCGAAAAGGAGAAAATTGGTGTGCTTGAGATTCGATTGGTCGATAATGCGAGGATGAAGTGGGCAGCTGAGCGGACATGGTTTGGATCTGTCGTCGCAATAGCGTCGCTCATGCCGGTTGGCAGGAAAGAGCGTGCTTGGTTGAGTCAAGGATGCGAATCATAATCCAACTCGCGATGACCAGCTCGAAATGGTCAACTCGAGATGGGTTTGGCATGGCAAATTATGAGCACACGAATTAAGAGAAGCAACCAAAAAAGGGCAACTCAATTTGAGAGGAGTTTGGATTAATCGTCAATACGTATTTGAGCCTCTCTGCAAGGCAGCTTAGTTACGGATTATTACAGAGACTTGTCTTGGCTATTCGAGGAACAGCCAGGCTGATATTGGACGAACAGTGCGCGAACGGTTGAGAAGGGGGCGCCATGCAGTGAGCACGGTTCTTGTCAGAAGCTTGTTAGATGCGGGAGGCGTTGAAGTTTGGAACTGGCAACGGGCGGCGCTGGGGAAACCCACATAAAGAGACGGACATTTCGGTATGTGGGCAAATCGGACCACGACCGGGGGAGACAGGTCGAGAGTGGTATTCGAGTGTCTCAAGTGAGATTCTGGAGTTCCAAAGTGGTATTATTGGAGCAACATCTGGAGTGTGGATGATGGGAGGCGACGCCGAGCGTGCGTTGCGCGTTGAGCTCAATTTGGTAAGTCGTACTTTTTGGGTTGATTGAAAGCGGCAAAGGAATCACGGAAGAATGCCGAGCTCCTGCTGCAGTAAAGAAAGTATCAAGCTAGGGTGTTTGCATACATGACAGAACAGCGACAGACCTGAGTGAAGACGCTAACGCAAAGTCGGCAGCAGGCCAGGCGAGGGAAGCTGGTTAGCTCAGAGGACGGTCCAATGACTGCGATTGCGATGGCGACGAACAAGAGCTCTCTCTTGGAGGCTGGCAGTCATCTATTTCTGGGTTGCATTTAATACTGTTACAGACAGAATGCGGAGCGACTGGCTGGCTGTCCCATATGGCCGCGTCCCCTGTCAGCTGGGGATGATGACTCCACCAACGTCTCTGGCTTGATTCTTATTCGTCTAGCATGGGAAAAAGAATATGCATGGGGTGGTGAGGGAATGATGCAGGAAAGCGGAGAGGAGGCAAGAGGACGAAGAAGATGAAGAAGGGATTCTTGTTCGCGGCGGGCGCTGGTCTGACCAAGGAGCTCGCAGAAAAGACGACTGGGTGAGGGGGATCAAGGGTGCGTCGTCGTATGATGATGCCGTCTGTTTACCAGTAGGGCAAGGCACGCGTACCGGAGCAGCTGCGGGCGGCAGCGTGCAGCAGCAGTCGGCAACAAGCACCAGTTGAAAGTCGGTTGTTGGCAGCACGCAAACAGTATGGCCAAGAAGGGACTGATGAGCGAACACTCGACAGCAACAGACAGACAGGGAATCCTGCTGGGGGAGAAAGCATCTCTGCACCTACTACAGATTACGGATTAGTGGAGTGAAGGAATGCTGGAGTCTGGTGCGGTGTGCAAGTACAAAACTGGTTAGCGGCAACATACGAGGCCTTTGGGCAGCCCGTCGGTCAGTATTACGATATCCAAGACGCAGGATGCTGGACGCCCCATCTCTCGTCCCACCGATACGTTGAATGAATTGAATCAATTGGAGCCCGGATGTTGGTGGTGTTGGTGCTCTCGGTGGTTGCACGGGCAGAATCTGCGCTGCACTGGGAATGCTACGGTTGTGCAGCAGCCAGCAGCAGCCAGCAGCAGCCAGCAGCAGCCAGCAGCAGCCAGCAGCTCGTCTCCCCAGTCGCTGGGCAGGGCTGGCCCGTTGTCAGCCCCTACCTGGCAACAGCAAGGCTGGGTCTGAGGGTATTACCTGCAGCTACGGGAAGTCTTTTTAAAGTGTGGTGGCTGATGGCTGGATGAGCAGATCGCGTGGGCGTGAGGGCCAAGTGCTCATCAGGGGTCGTGCTGACAGTCGGTGACGGGAGAGTGATGAAGAATGGTTTGGGGATTGGGATAGCGAAATGCCTAGCTTGAAAGGGTCAATGCACGCAAGAGGAAACGAAGCACACTTGGGCGTGTCTGAAAGCATCGTTTCTGTACGCGCGGCCAGGTGAAGAATTCAATTATTGGGTTCTGGCTGGTGCCATTATCATGTTGCTTGTTGCTTTGCACCGAGTACCAACCGGTTAAACGTGTAGACTTGATAATTTAGAGCGGGCGCAAAGGGAAAGCAAGTTGGCAAGCAAGGTCAACTTTTTGGCGAAACCTTATCATAGGCGGATCCGCGGGCAGGCAACTCCATTCGGAGGGTCGCCGGAGACTATTGCTGGGGTTTTGACGATCCATTTTAGTTGGAAATGAGTCAAGAATTTTGGTGAGGGAGGAGGGGGGGGGCCAAGAACGTCATGGAAGAGAGAGAAATTGAGAGGGCATTTGTGGTGAGGGTGTGCAGGAGGATGACTTGCAAGACGTGATGCTGTTTCTTTTACCTGATGATATCTCAGAACATGCGTTGGATGATGCGTCTGTTGGTGGTGGACTGGTCGGTGTTGTTCGACTGCAAGCCATATCTGTGCCACGCCACCAGACAATGGAGGGGCATGGGTGTGGCTAAGACGCCATGTTCTTTGTTCAAGGCCAAGGGAAGCTATGACAGAGAGAAACACGTTGATAACGAGTACCAATAGATGAGGGAAGTGGGAGGCTGGGTGTCCGAGGTGTTGAATATCGGAGCCGGTAAAAGCTGGAGATGAGGCAAGAAAGGACAGGCTATGGGCATCGGACGAGATGTTGCCTGCCCGCAGCCATTTTTTTAACAAAAAAAAATCATCTTTCTTTTATTAATCTGGCTATCTTCCATCTCTTGGGGACAGAGGCAAGGTCCCCTCCCCTTGTCTCCTCTGTCTGGCCCGGTGGTGCCGGGCCGGGCATCCATGTGTGTGGTGGGTTGAGGATCCGCGCGGATCTGGATACGTGTTTTTTTCTTCTTCCTTTTTTTCCTTTTTTTTCCTGAACTTTTCTTTGAATAAAAAATGCACCTTGTTCATTAAATTCTGTCATCAATAATTGTTCCGTCATATGGACCTAGACCGCGTGGATGGGGTGGGTTCGCGAGGATGAAAGGGCTAGGCCCCTGAGCGGTGACGAGCGCTTTCTCTCTTCACTTCCTTTTTGCTTTGCTTGTGGCAATCTGACGGAAAATTACAATGAGAAATTTGCATGGAAGAGGAAACTGGTAATTGCAGGAGAATACGGAGTAGCGACCACCCACCCTGCCGGTCCCTGTTTACCCACGACGAGGCTCTGAGATGCTGGGCCAGATATAGGGAGCACGCCCCTCTAGCGCAGAGCCCTGTAAGCCTGCCAGTTCCTCCCTAATAATAATAACAGCGCCAGGCTCCAGGGTTCCAGGTTCTTGTTTGATCTTTTGCACTTTTTTTTTATTTTTATTTTTGTATCCATACTCCGTAGTTGCTTGGTCGTGCTTGATTCTTACTTTTAACTTTAGTCCATGTTGGCCCTCAAAAGAAGCAATAAACGGGCGTCTCTGGCTGAGTGTCCCGAGCCAAGCCGAGCCAACCAGCACGTTTTTCTCGCCCCCCTAGCTCATCTTTATTTTCTTTTCCTCGACTGTTTTGCATCAATGATGATTCATTCTATTCGTGCTGGTTTCTTATTTGTAACCAAAAAAAGCACGGGTATTGCCAATAATGCTTGTTAGTCCCAGCTGGTTCGCAGCGAAAAGTCCGGCTGGCACTAGTCCATCCTCTCTTGCACATCTCCACCTCTCCCGCTTGACATTCCTCACCCACACCACCCTTTTTTAAGCCATCACACACCATCTTTTTTTCATCATCACACACCATCTTGACAAAATGAGACACGCCTCCCATCTCCTTTGTCGCACACCTCTCTCGACCTCGCAGTTCTCCCGAAAGCTACCACACCACCATATCCCATCATTACGCCCAACACGACCCAAAATGCCCGACTCGACCCTCGTCTACTCCCACCCCCCTCCCCTTCCCCCTCCCCTCTTCCCCCAGAGACAAGAAGAAAAAAAAAAGAGGACAATTGACAAGTGGATTCTATGCTCCTTTGCGTTTGTTGGACTCGCTTCAGCTGCATGGCACACGCCGGGGTACGGCTTCTTCATCCTCTCTGGTGCTCCTCGTTGACTACTTAGTCTCCCCACTTCGCACTTCCCTTCTCTCCTCCGCGACATCATCAGAGCACGAGACTTTGTTTCTTTCCAATTCTTCAGTCTACCTTTGACGCTAAATAAATATATATTCTCCCTGATGCCCCCATCTGTTACACCCGAGCCAGCCTCATCAATAGCCACCCAGGTCTCGACGACAGTAAAACACCATCGCCACCACCATCGCCAACGCATCAACATCACCAGCAGTCATCCAAGCTAATCTCAAACACTACGCCGTCACACTTTTGCCCATCACGCCTTCTTGGCTGTCGATTGCCGGCGCCTCCTTCTCTTCTCGAACGCCATCTTACAAGCCATATTCATTCTATTCCCGCCACAGACAGTGCACCAGAAATGGAAACCATCACCAGCTTCTCCCAAAGACGCCCGGCCGCCGGCTCGCTGCCTGCCTTTTCTCTACCACCTCCCAACGCCGAGATCCCAAGTGAGTGCCTCTTGCCACATCTGCCCAGCCTCATCTTCCTTATTACGTTTGCGCCGCGACGCCATGAAAAGCCTCTCCCCTTCCACTGCATCTAGATTTTGAATTCTAGACGCCGCAAGAGTTTGACGTTAGCATTTATTCAATAAGCATGCCCAAAGGAGAGCGGAGAAGGGGTGATTATCGAGATTGCAAGCCCTATAAAAGAGACGATTTTCCCACGATCCATGGCAGAACAAGACTGACACTCCATCGCCTTCGACCAGGAACAACTGACGGCCTCAGCCCAAGCCTATCTTCAGTACACACCGGCGGTTCCCAAGCCTCGCAGCAACATTCCACCATGTCCGATTACACCTTCAACTCCATGCAGTCCGGCGCCAGCTCCTGGAACAACAATGCCAGCTATCCTCAGCAGCCTCAGCAGCCCCAGCAGCATCACCAACCTCAGCCTCAGCAGCCTCACCACTCCCAGCAGCCTCACCATGCCCAGCAGCACCCTGGTCTGCCTCCTGGCCAGCGCCCTCTCCCCTCCTTCTCTAGCCGACCCCCCGTCTACGCCCAACCCAACATGAACTTCCGCGGGTCCTCGCAGTCGCCTGCCACCGGCCCCGATGGCCTCTCGGCTTCTCCCTTTGATCACAGCCAGCAGCAATACGCCGCTCACGATGCTCACGCCATGGCCACCGCCGCGCCTCAGCACCAGGGCATTCTCACGACGTCGCAGTCTCCCGCTCATTCTTCCCTCGCGCCTCACAACGAAGCCTATGCCCACACTCAGGCTCACGCCGCTCACACGCGCCCTGGCAGCAACCCCAACTACTATGGCACCTCGGCGCAATCGCAGTTGCAGTATCCTCCCACTCAGCACTCGCCCACGCACTCTTCTCCCAGCACCGGCAGCCCCGGCTCCCGCAGTCTCGGACCCGTTGCCAGCAACATGAACTACAACTCCCGCTACAACACCTACGCACTTCCCACCATGAACGGCACCGTCATGTCCAACATGCACCAGCCCGGCAGCCAAATGTCCATGATTCCCGGCATGAGCCACCATCAAAGCTATGCCGGCCAGATGATGTATGGCGGTCACCATCCGGCCCCTCAGCCTCAGTGTGAGCGACCGTTCAAGTGCGACCAATGCATCCAGTCTTTCAGCCGCAACCACGACCTCAAGCGTCACAAGCGCATCCATCTGGCCGTCAAGCCCTTTCCCTGCACCTTTTGCAGCAAGAGCTTTTCTCGTAAAGATGCTCTCAAGGTACGTTAGTCTTTTTTCAATCCTAATTATGCGTATGCCTAGTCGCTGGGCCCAAGCTAGCTAGTGCAAGCCTCGGCCTCTAGTACAAGCAAGCCTTGAAACAACGAGAGCCGGGCTCAAGCGGCAGCCACACCTTAAAAACAAGCTTTAGACACTCATGATGACTGGCCCACGCTAATACCTTGTTTCACAGAGACACCGTCTGGTCAAGGGCTGCGAGAGCAAGGCCGGTGAAGCGTCGGGCTCTTCACCTCGTCGCCAAGGCGATCGCGAGCGCTCTTAGGTGTGTCTCCTACAAGGCCACCAAATAGTCGTCGGACGGAGACACTTGGCCCCGCCAACTTTTGCTAGCCAGTGTGCGTGTTCAGGCTCGAGCTGCCCTGTCTCTGAGTCAGGGCGGCCCGCAGCCGACATGTAGAGGCACAGAGTGGGTTGATGTACTGCATTGGGTTTGTCCAGCGTTCCGTTTCATATTTTTCTGGGTTGGCCTCGGCCTCATTCTTCCTTTGGTTATACTCTTTTATTGGCCCTGGTGGATTCCCTCTTGTGCTTTGGTTTTTTCTTCTTTGGTTTTTGGTGCTTTGGTTTTTCTTGATTGTTCGTCTTGGTTTTGATTGTTTCAAGGTTAGCCGCCTTGTTTGAATCTTGTATCGATTTCATAATGAACCGAGCCGCACGACGGCGACAGACTTGTTAGGTTGGATTTCGGTTGGAGTTGGGGGTTATGGGCATGATCAAAGATGGGACATGCGGCTACGGCTTTGATTTTAGACTTGTTTCTCTTGTCTTGTTCTTTATTGTTTGTCGGTATTACTTGTAGGCTACATGTAATATACTGTACCACGTTATTCCGAGGCTGTCAGTGAGAGGTGTCTTGGATGGCACACGAATATTGGCAGTGTAGTAAAGGTGTAGGTGTGTAATTGATGTAGACTTGGCTCGTGCCTACCTTATTTTATGTGAATAAACTTTAGACTATGAATGGCGGCAGCTTAAGAGGTATGGGTTGGTTCTTGTAGAGCTACAATCAGTGGGGGTGTCCAACGTAGGTTCAATGTAGATTTGAAGTAGTTGCCCATGTAGTCCAATGTATGACGGCTACTTGTGACCAAATCTAGAAGAACCGACGTACACGATGGTGTCTTGTGACATGTTGGACGGCCTAGTATTGGACCCTGATTCGTGCTAGATCGTTGCGTGCGCTTTCCGCGCCAACAAAGTTATTTACCTTTTTACCGGAGTGGCATAGTACTGGGCTTTTGGGGGGATGGGAGAGGAGGACGGGGGGGAGTACAAGGCAATCAATGTCTCGGCGGGGCTGGAGATAAAAA